>WBNQ01087680.1:0-25206 GCA_013401375.1 Spizella passerina
CCCCCCAGGAATGGCAGAGTTGTTGTTCTGACAGATCTCCTGTTTGGGTCCACCGTGAGCCACGCGTGTGACGAAGGGTGAGTCCCACGCTGCCTTTGCTGCCTCCTCTCTGAGTTTGGTGGTGGGTCAAGGATCAGAGCCCACTCCTCTGCACAGCTGCTCTCCCACAGCAGATCTGAATTGGAATTTTGGTTCTAGTTCTGCCATAGTTGCCTGTTCCAAAAAGGGAGAATTGTCTCGCTTTTCCCTCCTGTGCTCAGCAGATTAATTTGCAAACCAGTTTCAGTTTTCCTTCTCAGATGGCCTCGAGCAGGAGCTGAGAGTGGGAGCAAGGCCGTGCTGCAAGGAGGCTCCAGCCCTTTGGAAATCACTTGGGTCCTGATTTATCACCTGACCAATCTAACCCAGAGTTTTTGGGGTCAGCGTTGCTCCCCTTGGATCTGGGAAGAAGCAGCTTGGTGTCCTTCATTCCCACGTGTCAAACCAGCAGAGACCTTGGTGATCAGCTGCAATCAGGAGGCTGCAGAAGGAAACCTCTGGGGAGGGAAGAATCCAAGCTGAGGGACTTGGTCTGAGCTGGTATTTCCTCTCTGCACCTCCAGGTACAGACTGGTTGGAGAGTCCCACAGGAGATGTGAGATTGTGCGACGAGATGTTGCCTGGACTGGTGTGCCTCCCATCTGTAAAAGTAAGTAGGTCACCACTATATTGGGGCCAGAATTGCCATATTAAGTCCTTAAAATTAAAAAGTGTTTTCTTTAAATAAATAGAATTAAATGAATAAGACTATTAAAGGATAATATTCCTCTGGGATAGTTTTTAGATCTTTTTATGCTTGTATATTTGGTTTCTTCTGAAAATATTCCAGTTGTAAGCTTGATCTGTCACAGCAATTCAGACTGAAGAGTTGTGAGATGCCTGCAGGGATTTGTCCCTTTTGTTTCACAACAATAAATAAGAAATCAAGTTTAAAAAAAGTGTTTTGTAGAAGAGTGATATTTTGAGTACCACTGAAATGGAATTTTCCAAACCCTCTACTGTTATCTGACACACAAGGATGTTTTGCAGGGTTTGATCATTGCAATTAGTCTTTTTTTTTCAGATGGAATTGCTTTTTCAGGTTGGGATAGTAAAGCATTCATGAGAATGATAGTACTGACAGATTTCTACCCCATTTCATGTATTTATTAGAATATATTCACACCATCCATGTTTATATATATATATATATATATATATATATGTAATATTGTGGTTTCTTTAAGGTACCTCAAAGAACTAAAACCCCTCCCCTCAGTTCCTGGAATAATTCTTATCTGAGTCTTTCAGTCCTAGCTGTGAAACTGCTCTGAGCACACTGAGAATGGACTTGAGCATGTGTTCATTCAGCACTCACATGGCTTTGTACCCCTAAATAGAAATTTCTCTTTCAGGGGTGGTGTGCCCAGCCCCACAGGTCCAGAATGGGAGCGTGGCTGTCCCCAAGCCCCGCTACACCTACGGGGACTCTGTCACCTTCAAGTGCCACAGAGGCTTCACCCTGCGAGGCCACCCCACGTCCCAGTGCCAAGGGGACAGGAGGTGGCACCCACCTGTACCTGCCTGTGAGCAGGGTAAGAATCAGCTCTTGGCCTTGTCAGGATTGCACATTCCTCATGGTTTCACTCACTGAACTCAAAGTTGGTTTTCCTGTTTGCTTCAACTGCTTTAAGGAGAACCCAGAAATTTTTCCTTTCATTTTTGCCTCTCTTCACACACAGGAGATGAGCAGGGCTTGGGTAATGCTGTAAGTACTGGCATGATTTGCACTTTCTCACACTGCTTGTTGCAATCCATAATCCACATTCTCTTGATTCCCTGGAAATGAGGAATTTGGTAGCTACAGGACACTGACTATCAGAGAGCTGTGGATTTTTTCCTGGAAATGTAACACCAGGATGATGGGAAATGAAGGTAAATGTGTACATTTTATTTGCTCAATCATGTTTTTAAACTCTTAATGCTGCATTTAGATGGAGTGTCAGAACGTTATCACCACCCTGACCCCACAACAAAGCCAGGTAGGTCTCTTACCTGAAGAGGCAAAACTTGATTTACTAATCACTAACTCCTCCTCCCAACCTGTCCTGCTTTTTTGAGGGAACTTTGCAGAGGGTTGGGCAGGGCTGTTGGGGTCAGTGCTGTGGGAGGGAGAGTTCAGCCTTCCCCAGCTGCTCTGAAGTTTTCCCTCTTGTCTCTCTGAGCTCGGCTTTGATCTCCACTCTCTGTTTTCAGCGCTGCACTGCTCCAAGCCTGCAAATATCACCCACGGGTCTTTCCGTGGCCCAGCAAAAGCAGTTTTTACTGTGGGAACATCTGTAAACTACATCTGTGAGCCTGGCTTCTCCCTCCTGGGGACAGCATCCATTTATTGCACAGCATCTGGAGCCTGGAGCCATCCTCCTCCCGTCTGCCAAGGTGTGTTTTGGCTGCAGAGAGCAAAGAACAAAGGACATTTAACGAGTCTTGCCTTAAGGGAAGGTCTGTAGAAGGTCTAAATCTGAGTACAGGATGTGTGATAAGCACAAGCTCGAGTTTTAACCTTTCCAAAGCCTGCTGGAGTTACAGGGGTCCTGGCTGAGTGCAGAAATTCAAAGGGAGCAGTCGAGGCTGCAGAGGGTCAGTGCCTCAGCCACTCCCTGGCCCCGTTAGCATCCTGCTGATCGTCTCTCCCTGACTTTCCAGCTGTGAAGTGTCCGCAGCCCCCGAGCATCACCAACGGGAGGCCGACAGGGAACGCCTCTGCCGCCTTTCCCTCGGGAGCCGCTGTGTCCTACAGCTGCGACCCCGGTTACTCACTGCTTGGCAATGCTGTCATCAACTGCACGGGCGCGGGGACCTGGAGCCAGCCCTTCCCGCAGTGCCAAGGTGAGTCTGTGCTTCCTCTGGTGTTTGGGATTCCACTTGGGACTCGGGCACTTCCCCACTTCTGCAGAATGCGGAATGAGAATTAATTCCTGGCTACACTCGGAAGGAACTCAAGAGCAATGTCCTAAATAACCCACAGCTGTGTTTCTCATATTTTGTGTTCCCTCTTTCTACTGCTTCCAATTTCAGAGATCAGATGTGAATTCCCGGATGTCCAAGGTGTTAAAAAAGCCATTAAAGGAAGTTCTTATCGCTCTGGCACTAACATCACTCTTGAATGCGACGATGGTTACGTGCTGGAAGGCATCAGTCACACCCAGTGCCGAGAGGATTTCAGCTGGGACCCTCCCGTGCCAGCCTGTAAACTGAGTGAGTGGAACGTAAACAAAGCAAGGATCAAACACAAGCATGCAAATGCATTTGAAACATGCAAATGTCTGGCTGTGTTTTTAAAATAAGGAAGTGCACAGGGGTGCGGTTTTTAGAAACCTGGTGCTGTGGGTGTTAGCAGTGAGACACTGGCATGGGGAAGCTGGGGCCGCCCCTGGTTCCCTGCAAATGCCCAAGGCCAGGTTGGACATTGGGGATTGGAGCAGCCTGGACAGTGGGAGGTGGCCCTGCCCATGGCAGGGGGTGGAACTGGATGAGCTTTGAGTCCCTTCAACCCAAACCATCCTGTGATTCTAAAAGGTTTATTGCTGTTGATTATGGACTGTTGAGAAATGCTGTAAAACAGTTTGCTGATTTTCCTTTTTGCCCTTCTCTCCAGTATCCCCCAAGCCCGGGTCAGTAGGCTTAGGTAAGCAGCTTACAAACATTTTTGTCCCCAGCTCGGTGGCACAGCCTCCCTCTGCTTACTTGGCAGATACACCCTGTTGTGCATTTAGTGTACTTTACACAGTGAGAATAACCTGCATTCTTCTCCCTCAGGAGTGGCAGCTGCAGCAGTTCTGCTGCTCCTGGGGGCGGGTGTCGTCTGGAAAATCATTTCCAAGCAGAAGGAAGGGTAAGGCAGCTCTGGCTCTTCGTTGCTGTCCCTTGATGCCAAGTCCCAAGCTTTATAGGCTTGATACACTCGAAATATTTGTAATTTTGTATCTTCAGCCCAGGTTGCAAATGATACAACCTGGAACTCATGGTGTGGTTATGTCATTTCATTTCAAGCCTCTCTTTCTTAAAGGAAAGCAAACCAAGCGTTCTTTTACAAGGCAATTCATTGTTTTCTTCTTTTTCACGTAGCTACTATCATACGTATGAAAACTATAATTACAGAACCCCCCTGAACCCAGACACTGAACACAAAGGCTCGTGTCTGCCATAGGAGGTATGGATTTATATTCCTCAGCACAAAATATCAGAGCTGCAATAGCTATACTGTCATTTGTTTATATTGCTGACTGCATTGTCTCCTTGAATGACCATTTTCCTAATACAATAATTGAATTAGAAACCTCTTTCCTTTTTCTCTTCTGATAGAATATTTTCTTTTGCTGAATAGAAGATGTTTTAAACATACTGGGGTTTTAAAACACCCTATTTTTCTTTCTGACACCACTCTCAAAGTGTACCTTTCCTTTTCCACAGTCTGGATAGTTGGTGTGCACAAGTCAGACTTCCAGACCAGTCCTTGCTTATGAATTGAAACTGCTTTTAATTTGTACAGATTATGAAAAAGCTGCAAAAACTGCCTCAGCAGCAGTAGAGTCAGAAAAGGACACTGAACTTGGTTCCTGGGTTTTTTATTGCTTTCATACTTACTAAAATGGTGTTTTTACTTACAAGTGAATCTATTTTCTACGGCGGCTCTATTGCAGCCAGCAGTGAATGTTAACACTGTTTTCAGTGTTAACAGCACTTCAACTACAAAGTGGGACATGTAAAAAACATCAATTGTGTGTGATTTTTTTGAAACAAAGCATTTCCCAGAAATTCCCTCCTCTCTCTCCGGGTGGCGATGCAATCTCTACACACCAGCACAAAGCCAGGAAATCCTGATTTCAACACCAGGATATCATCTCTTTCCTAGGCTGGAAAGAGATCTCCTCCCTGCTGCTGCTGACCAGGCACCCAGCTCGTTCCCTGCAGCGAGGAAGCGCCGCTCATGTGGAGACTGGAATTCTGTGGCAAAAAAAAAGGACATTTTACTGTAAATCTTCAATGCTCCTCTGCTCTCTGCAGTTACTGTAAGGATCTAATGAGGCTCAGACTGCACAGAGTGCAGGTGCTCCCTGGCAGGGAATTCTGTGCACTGCTCCTGATGCAGAATAATCTCCTTTGTCCCCAAAAAACTGGATAACCACGAACCTTTGTAGGAAGAAACAATCAATAATGCACTGGCCACAACCCCCATTCCCTGTCTCCGGATGCCCACCAAAACATACCTGAACAAATGTGGGAGAAACCATGTGTTAATTAATGTCTTAATTACGGCTATATTTACACCTTCATTTCCTTCCAGCAACGCTTATGTGCAGTGTTCCTCTACCAATGCTTAACCTAATAAAAGCTGATGATGACAATTCTGTGTCTTCTTTTATGCCTACCCAGAACTTTAAGTCTTTTCTGCTTTGTTTTAACATTTTTGGGCTGTTCTATTTTAATGCTGCTCCACCACACACAGGATTTAACTTAAATTTTAACTTCCAAAGGCGAGCAGGTCTGCACAGTGATGTCCATCCTGAGCTGGCTGTTATTTCTAATTTGTCACTGTTGGTGTTCCAATGTGGCACCTAAACACACTTTGATTTTTTAACTCTTTCCTTGAGCTGCCCGGGAAAGGATTGAATCTCCTCGTACCCAGGGCTGCAATGCGCTGAGGGTGTTGTAAAATGAGGAATATGTCCACATATTCCAAGATTATTTTAAGTCAGGGAAGATCTCTGATGGAAGATCTTTGTATACTTTCAATCCATAAAAAAGGAGGAGAGAAGCATCCTAGTCAAGGGCATCCCTGAATGAATTATCTTTAAGGATGAAGTAAATCAAGATACTGACGTATACATTTGGCAAAATACTCAAGGCCGATGTATTCTTCAGCTGATCAGCGATTATTACCCTGCTAAAAATCACACTTTCGGTTCTACCAGAGCCTTCCCCGAGCATGCGTTGAACGGAGCCGGGACTGCGTCATTAGCGTGGCAATTAACTCATGACAACACAGGGGCTGTGCCTGGAAACCGCCCTACCCTGCAGTCCTGTGTGTGACACCAGCACGGAGAGCTCGGTCCGGGGGTTATCAGCGATCCCGGAGCGAACAGCGGCCCGAGCTGTCCCCACGGTGCCGCCCGGCGTGAGGGGCCCCGGCGGGCGGGCCCGGCCATGGCGGCGCCGCGCTGAGGGCGGGGCGGGCCGCGCATGCGCACCCGGCCCCGCGCTGCGTCTCCGGCGGCGCCGGGAGGGAGCGGAGCGGCCGCAGCCGCGGCCCCGCTGCGGGCATGGGGCGGTTCTCGGTGCTGCCGGCGCTGCTGCTGCCCGTGCTGGTGCTGTGGCAGCTCGGCGGAGCCCGGGCTCAGGGTGAGACAGCGGCCGCTCGCTCTTCGCTCCGCCGAGCGGGCGGTGCCGGTGGGGAAGGGGCGCTCGGAGCGGCGGGCGCGGCGCGGAGCCCTCGGGGGGCCGCGGCTGGGAGGAGGGATCGGGAACGGGGTCGGGATCAGGATGGGGATTGGGATCGGGATCGGGATCAGGGTGGGGATGGGGATCAGGATCGGGATGGTGCCCGTGCCCTGCTCCCCGCTCCGGTCCCCGCGCTGCCGGGGGTGCCCTCGGGGCCTGCCGGGGGGCGAGGCTGGCAGGAAGGAAGGAAGGAAATGGCTCTGAGGGCGTAGTGCAGCCGCGAGGGTTTGGGCGGGTGTGAGTGCAGAGGACTGTGACATTGTTCGGGTGCGGAGAGTCCTCCAAGCGCATCCCGTTCCGCCGTGCCCTGGGCAGGGACACCTGCCGCTGAGCCTCCCTCCAGCCTGGCTTTGGAGCCGGTTCTAAACTCGGCTTTCTGTCCCTTAGACCCGCTTTCCTTTTTCCTGAGAAGGGACAATGAGCTCTCTGAGTGGGGCTGGCTTGTTTGTTTTTCATGCAGCAAACGAAATGGGTGTACAGCGAGTGAAGTCGTGTGTTTAACTACAAAATAAGGGCAAACAGACAAAAATCTGAAAATAGGATCTGGAAGGAAGTGCATTGTCTGGGTAGAATGACAAAAGAACTTGAGGAAACAATGAGTAACCCTATACACGTATAGAGCTGGACGCTGCACACAGTTAAAACCTAAATTAAAAAATTGGGAACGACTTAAACGTATCCTTAAGAGCTCTTGAATGATTCTGTCTCCTGGGCTGTTACACCTCCGTGTGTTTCTCTTCTTGTTGCTAAGGTGATGTGTTGTTTTTTCCCTCCTCTCCCAGACTCGTGTCCCAGGCCAGCGCGGCAGCACAATGCAGAGCTCGATGAGAGCTCCAGGAAACTCCAAGATTTTCCACTTGGGACCAATATCTCCTTCATCTGCCGGCCAGGATACATTAGGGCCCAAGGGAAGTCTCTGACCTGGACATGTGGTGATGACTTGCAGTGGTCACAAACAAGCGTTTTCTGTTCAGGTAAGTTTTTGTACCCCTTTTACCTACTGACATTTACCAGTTTCAGTGGCTTTGCAAGTGGGAATTAGGGTTTTGCCATATTTTAAATGCAGCTTGGAAAAACGCTGGTGTGGGTAAGAGCAATAAGTGCCAAGGATTTTGCTTTGTATGTAACTACAAAAATGTAGAATTTTTTCTTTTCTTTTTCTTCCCTCCCACCCCTTCCCCCAGCAAGAGAATGTAAATACCCAGGACCCTTGGAAAATGGTTATTTTGATGCAACAGCTCTTACATTTGGTTCAAAATTGACATTTCGTTGTAATGAAGGGTAAGTGTTTTGGTGAAGTTAATGATTCTTTTTTTTTTTTTTTATGTTTACACCAGATTTGAAATAAACCCAAATTTTCTGTTCCAGTTCTGACCTGAAGTCTGAATTCTACCTGTAGCAAATGAAATTATAGCAAAATTTAATTTGATTCTGTGGTTTAATTACTCTTTGCATCAACCCTAAGTTTTTTAGTGAGGTTCTGCAGAACTGCAGTGTTGCCTCTGGTGACTTCTTTTAATGCTCCTGTGGCAGAGGGGGTAGATGTATATTCATCATCCTTCATTATTGAATAATTAAGTCAACAACACTAAGGAGTTTTTTTTCTTTTTCCTTGAGTATCAGTGATTTTAGGACTTTATTATTAGAGGATATTTCTAAAAATTGTAAGACTTCCACAGTTCCTTAGTGATTTCTCTTTTGTTTCTGTTTTGTTTTCAAAGTGAGACTGTCAGCAAAATAAGCAAGATTTTGTTCTCGTTACAACAAAACCTTGTTGTCTTATGTCCCTGTAATCACAGAACAGAATTATTGATAAGAACCAATTTTTTGGTGCTTGTTGGAGAAATGAGAAATTTAAATTTCTTTTCTTCAAAATTTTTCCCTGTCTAGATACAGATTAATAGGTAAGGAAGAGATTTCCTGTGATATCAAGAGTGGAGGTGTTGACTGGAGTGGACCTGTGCCTTACTGTGAAAGTGAGTAAATTACTGCTGTGTTTGATTTTCTGTTCAGAGGGGGTAGTTCATTTACAAACAGCTGTGCCACCAACTTTCCAGTATAAAAAATGGTGGAAAAGCAGAGATGATTTTTTTCTTAACTACTTGGGTTATGTCTGAGGATTGACCACTGAAAAATGTCAATTTTGGTGGTAATTATCTCCTATTAAAATCATATTATCTCATATTATTATCTCATATTAAAATCAACCTCTTGTTGAAGCTGAGGTTCTGTAGCTTGACTTCAAGTGGCTGTGTCAGATTTTCAGTGAAATGACTGAAAAACCAAGGTTTGCTCTTTGAGATGAACCAGCTGACACAGCAAAACCAATCTGACCAATTTTTGTGCTTTATTTCCAGTAATTCCTTGTGAGCCACCTCCCAAAATATCCAACGGGGAGTACGAGGAGAGAGGCAGCTACGTGTACCAGAGCTCAGTGACCTACAGGTGTCTGGATGTCCCCAAGGGCAGTGATCCCTTCTCCCTCATTGGCTCAGACACCATTCACTGCACATCTGATGCACACTCAAATGGAGTTTGGAGTGGGCCACCTCCAGAATGTCGAGGTTATTGGAATTTTTCTTTTTATTTTTCATTTTTTTACAGTGTCTGGCCCTTTCCTTGGAAGTGGGGTGGGGAGAATGGACTTTGCCTCTAGGAAAGAAGGAACAAATGCTGTGGTACAAAGTTTGGCACGGTTCCAGTGAGATTACATCAGCATGGTGGACATGGATGGATTGTGAATAGAATATTGCTAAAATTTAAGTTAAAGCTTGAAAAATACCAAAAAAAATGAGTGTCTTGTTGGTAGAAGTGACAAGGCCAAAGTGAGGGAACTGGGAGACCACAAATCCTGTAGAAAAATTGTGTCAAGGGCAAGGATGTGGGGGCTGGATAGGACTTGTAAAAAGCTAAGGAAGAATCCTGTTCCTTAAAACAGCCACTATGGAAGTGCAGGAATCAATGTTTTTACAAAGCTTCTCCAAAACAACTTGTGGAAATTGGCACGTAGGGAAAAGGATGTTGTGTTTGCCATACTTGTGTTAACAGATGTTTCCAAGCTTTGTTTTCATTGGTAACAAATGTTTGTGTTAACAAATGTGTCCAAGCTTTGTTTTCATTTATTAACACATGTTTGTGTTAACAAATGTTTCACCTCTTTCAGTGGTCAAATGTGAAGACCCCAGAGTTGAAAATGGGAGAAAAATGTCTGGATTTGGACTTACCTACAGATACAAGGACTCAGTTGTGTTTGAGTGTAATCAAGGCTATTTCATGGTTGGAGCACAGGTAATTACCTGTGAAGCAAATAACATCTGGGTTCCTCCACAACCAACCTGTGAGAAAAGTAAGACTTTCTGTAATATTCCCTTTTCTTTTGTTAGCTCAAATAGAGCATCCTGGTGTTGTAGTGATTTCATGGGTGAAGGCAGGAGAAAAGATGTGGAGTACAGGGGAGAATATTTGATACAGGGAATTAGGAGTATGCACAGTGAGGAAAGCTGTAGTTTCCTTCTGGAGTAGTGGAAATCTTTGTGTGTGTGGTTTTTTTACGCAGCTCTTCAGCTCCTACTTTCTAGAAATGATTTTAGAGCTCAGAGAAATAATGAACCAGTAAGGATTTCTGAGCTGCCATGTCATACATAGGATTATATTACCCTAATGAATGTCTACAGTGATGTTTAAGTTTTCTAAGGGGAATATTTGTACTTAAAATTGGGGTAAAGCTAAACTTCGGACATGTGCTGAGCTATTTTTCTTACATGAAGGCAACTTGTGTTTGTGGAATGAGTTACTGAGTTATGAAATAAACTTTATTCTCACTAAACTTGTTTTAAATTCCTGTATTAGTTACTCCAGAGATTTGTCCTGCCCCGAAGATCCCCAGTGGGGTCCTGATTCCAGCCAAACCTGTCTATGCAAAAGGAGAGTCAGTGCAGATCAGGTGCAATGCTGGCTGCTCCTTCCCTGATGGCTCTGCAGAGGTGACAGTGACCTGTCAAGAACAGAGTTCCTGGGGTGAATTACAGCACTGTTCCTGTGAGTAAAATTGCTAAAATCAGGAGCAGACTGATAAGTTTTAAATATCTGATCTAGTAATACTTTTTATTTTTCTCCCCCCTTTTCTTTCCAGGTGAGTCTGAAGGTTCTGGTTCCACACCAGTCATAAGTCATGGGAGGGTGATAGATGGACAAAAATCTTCCTACTCTCTGGGGGATATCATTACCTTTGAATGTTACCCGGGGTACACCTTGCATGGGGAGGCTCAGATTCAGTACATTGGGAACAACCAGTGGGTGCCAGCTGTGCCAGCCTGCCTGCTCAGTAAGTATGGGCTGCAAAATCTCCACTAGGATGAGAGTACAGCTCAGAAAACAGTCCTTTTGTATTCAGGAGAAATGATTTAATGCAGCTTCCTTCTTTATTTTAATGGGAAAAATAGAGTTTGTTAAAGTTAATTAAAATATCCATATTCTAAGTTAAATGTTATTATTTAAATTAGTCTGCCTCAAAGATTGAGTTGATAGAAGTACTTGACTTGAAATAGCTCTGTGAATATTTTTATAATAATATTTGAGCAAGAAGCATCTGTGTTCCTCTTGTGATACTGATTCCTTCTGTTTTTAGGTGGATATATTATAGCCATCATCTGTGGTAAGTATTTTCTAAAACCTTAAAAAAATACAATACAAATTATATTTTTATATGAAAGCCCATTTTTGATTCCAATCACCTGGGACTGCAGTAGGGTGATTTTGGAGTTCTGGTTAAAGCTGCATGATTCAAAGAAAGATTCCTTAGCTATTACAGTTTAATTTAGTGTGAAATGTGTATTTTCTCATGTGGTGAGCTCACATTTCAAAGGCAGTTTGCAACAAGTTGGCCACATGGTTAATGTCAGAGCTTGGGTTTACTGGAGGTGTGAGTAAATAACTCTGCCAGAGAACAGAAGTGTTCAGTCCATCCTCTGTCCTTGCCTTTGTTATCCAGATTTGTACAAACTTGTAAAAAGTAACAATGGGGCCTTGTAATTCCTGTTTTAGTTTCTGAGCTGGTGGGGTTTTGCCATCTTGGTGGTCACTGGTTCTGAGCTGAACTATCTTGAAGAATCAAATATTTAATTTACATGGCTCATTCCATAAATAAGTTGGTTTGTGGGTTTTTTTGGGGGGGGTAGAGGTGGGATAGAGCTGTAGATGAAAACAAGGCTATTTCTGCAAAATTTTTGTTGCTTTTTTGTGAGGTGGACATGATCTTTATCACTCTAAGGTGCTTTTTTTTACTTCTTCCTAAAGTGATTGTGGTAGTTGTGGTGCTCCTGGCAGCCTTCTGGATCTACAAGAAATTCTTCTCACAGAATGGGTGAGTAAACTTCCTTTTTATTAATCCTGCAAGTTTCCAAATGACTGAGCCAAAGCTGTGCTGATGTTTAAGTTTCTTGAGCTTTGTGTGCCCTTTCTTTTTCAAATGTCTGATTTTGTGTGAGCTCCTCCCAGCAGCTGATGGGAGCTAAAGCCTAACCATGAATTTGTCTTTGGTTTTGGATCTGCTGTTCAGCTAAGCTGCTAATTAACACTTGCACTAATTTCAAGGAAGGAAAAGCCCTGTTCTCAAGCCTGTGTTTGGCAGTGTCCACTTGCCAAGGAAAGTATTTTGTCCATCTGCTTCAAACATATCAGTTTATCTCCTAAAGCCAGGGGGAGTCTTGGTTCTATGGGCTTGTGCTGCCAGAAGGTTTTCAGGTTTTTATTCTCCTCCTTCAGCCCCAATGTTGGTGTCCCTATGTTAAAGACTTGCAAAATCAAGTGTAAAATGCTAGATTTGTGCACAAGCAATTAGTGTTCTGTTTTTGATGAGACATGTAGGGTGTTTTAAAGTTTATCTTCAAAACAACTGAGGTTTATGTGTGGTTTTTGATGGAGAGACAGGAGATTTGAATTCCTCTTTGTGCATTGCTTTTTGCTGTGATGTCTGATTTTATCTTCTGGAAAAAAACTTTTTGTCAGGGAAATATTTTGTAAAATGCAGAGCACTAACAGTCCAGAGCAGGTTAGGTGGTACACATGGAATGTCAGGATCTGCATCTCATCGATGTTGTCTTTTTCCAGAATCTGTTGGGATTTACCTGGAGTACATGACACAAAGGGATGGATGCTTTAAATGAAGCAAACCAGAGGGAATATTCCTGTGCTTCATATTTGTAGTGAAGTCCACACTGAGGACTTGGGAGAGCCCTGGAGGTGGTTTATTATATCCAGTGAGGTTTTAGCCTTAAAAATAGACAGTGCAGTATCAATCCAAGGGCCAGGGTGTGCTCTGGGCAATTTGGTGCTTTTGAGCCACTGCTTTTGTTCAGTACTTGGATATTCTGCAGCCTGGATGGGCCAGAGGAGAGCTCTTGGCAGTTCAGGGCAGCACTTGCTGCCTTCACCCGTGGGGAGACTTCTCAGGGCGTAGAGAGCAGGAGGGATCTAAAGCAGCATCATCAAAAATTAAACTCTGTGACATTCCTGAATATCTGACAGCATGAAAAGCCTTATTGTGCCTAGTGCTTCCCTTCATCTTCCTCTCTGCACATCTGACTGTTAAAGCTCTTTCTTGTCTGAAAACCCTGATGTCATCTCCTTTTATGAAAGCCTCCATCTCCCTGTTTAGTGTTCTGAGTTCCTGATGCAGCTGAGCCTTTGTTGTTGTGCTTCCAGCCCTGATCCTTGCAGTTTGTAGCCTCCAAATGGCAGCAGATCTTTCCTTGGCCTCTGTTTCTTGTGTGTGAAATGCCCTTGGATGGGACATTCAATTAGACCTTTCTCCCTTTCTGCTGTTCAGCTCGTACACAGTTGATGAGAGTTGCAAGGAAATTTGTATTTTAAAAACTAATGTCCCAGCTGAGATGGAAGAAACTGCACAAATGAATTAATGAAAAGGTATAACTTTCCACTTCATTTGGACTTTTTGCAATGCAGCTTAAGTGTCTTTTTTTATTGTGGTTTGCTTGGAATTTCAGGAGTGTGGAATCCATCTAGCTGGGAACCTTGGCTTCCTGTAGGAAAGAATCTCTTAACTTTTCATTCATTTTGGGAGAACAGGATATCATATAGAGAGAATTATCATTTAGCAGTGTCAGTAACAGCTTCCAATGATTGTAAATCACATTTCTTGGTGTTATGTTTGAAGAATGAGTAGCATATTGCCTACAATACTCAGAAGAATGTCTGCACCCATCCCAGTGGTGAGTTACTTTTCTTAGCTAATAGTTTCATTCCCTGTAATTAGAAGCTGGAACCACCTTTGGGCCCTGAAACTCTAAAGGTAGTTGTGCATCCCTTCAGAGAAAACCAGATCACATCTCACAATTACTGATTCATCTGCATTTTTGCTTTCTAGAAGAGGATTAATGAAGGGTCTAACAAGGAGCTTTTGAAACCTTCTTATGAAAAGGTGATTTCTTTTTCAAATCCAGAGTTCGGTAGCCCTGAAAAGAACCAAAATTCAGTTGCTTTTCCTCTCCTGTATTTTAACCTTACTCCAATGAGATGCATGTGATGAATGCTGGGGTTCCTCCTGCACTTGTATAGGGTCAAATGGGCTCTTCCAAAATCTGGCTCTTCCAGCCTTGTTTGAACTGAACACTTTGCAGACAGGGCAGTTCAGTTTGACTTCTCCTTGCCAGTATTTTGTCATTTCTATCACAACAGAGCTGGAACTACAAATATTTTTTTAAATCAGCATCTTCTTTTTTTTTTTTTTTGTTGCTTTTCTCCATTGCACAGATTCTGAGGAGGTGATGGGTTCTCTTATTCCAACTTAATGCAAAAGTCTTTTCATGTGCATAATCTTGATTTTATTGACTTATAAAGGACAGGTGAATTTTCAGTATTTTTGCTGAGTTTTTATATGAACATTAAGCTTGGAGTTTATTCCAAAATAATGTATAGATTAAGGAATATCATCTTCACTCTGAAGAAAGATGTTTCTAATTAAGGTAGGATCTGTTTTCTGGGTTGATTTTTGGAGAGAAAAAATGAATCAGGAGATAGAATAGAATTCTTCATTCCAATCTTACTTTTACACATGATAAGAGAAATTACTGGTCTGGTGTGTCAAAGCACTGGGAATTCTGGAGGTTTTCTTATGGAATAAGGAAGTCCTTAGAGCCTTGGAGTAATAGCACTGAGGTTTGGCAAAACAGGAGTTATTCAAGAACTTGGGACATATATAAGAATATCATTGGGAATTTTTAATTCTTGTGCATTTAAGTATTGTAAAGTTGCTGTTAGTGGACTGCAGAATCAAAATCCACACAAACTAATATTTCATTTTTGGTTAGAAAATACAAACTAAACAACACACTGTAATTAAAATGAATTCCAGGGTGCACCTGATGGAGTTATGGGAATCCTGTAACTGTTCTGGTGTTAGTTTTTGGTAATATCAGTCATCACTGGGAATGATCCCTTTGGATCAAAGGCTCTGCTGCTCCTTGGGTCATTGCTGACAGTTCAGGAGCTGAATGAAGCTAAAATCTCCTCAGTCCAGCAGTTGCTAAAGAGAGGCTAAAGACTGACCCAGTTTGTGACTTTACCTGCAGCTTTAATGCCAAAACTAAGGATGTGCTTTCAGTGTAAATGTACAACCTCTTGCCATGTAAAACCTCTGATCTGACTTGTTTTTTTGTTTGTAGGAAACGTGACAGCACTCCCAGTTCTGCCGAATATAAGATGTGTAAAGCATGACTGCCCTTGCTGGGTGGGAGGGGGATGTCCCTGGCAGAGCTGGCCAAGGATTGATTCCCTTGCCCTCAGGGGCTGCCCCTGAGTTCCTTGTGCTGATGGACTGCAGGAGGAGATGCTTGATAGGATAAGGAGTGTGTGTGCATCCAGCTAGCACAGATCCTGCTTTGCCCTCCCTGTCCTCCTGTGCCCATCAGCTGGGGGCAAGGCAGTGCCTGTAGCATGCCAGGGTCTGTGGGAGTGCTGCAATGTCCCTGTCCCAGTGCCAGCTGCTGCTGCCTGCTGCCTTCAGTGCCACCTCTTGGCTTGCAGAAGATGTCCAATATTCTCCTGTGTCCTGTAGAGCTCTGCTCACTCAAACCTGGCTGTCCTTCCCATCCCTCTTTGCAGCAGAGGTGGTGTAAATAGTTCTGTTTCCTCTGTTGCTCATTCCCTGAAGAATCTGGTGCCATTGAAGGCAGTGTCTTTTGGAAACTATCACAATTAAGATCTTATATACTCTACCTCTTTGTCTGCCAAAGTTGGTTGCTGTATATATAATGAATTAAATGTGCCTTGAAATCAGAGTTTTATAGCTTTTCCTTTGCTTTTGAGAAGGAAAAAAGCTATATATATATATTTCTGATTCTTTACTTTAATCTCCCAAAGACTGCAGTGGATTTGTTGGGCCTGAAAAGTGAAGGATTCTGTAGCAAAGGCATCCCCTGCCTGTTGACAGGAGGATCCCTAATTAAAGGAGCTGCTGAGAGCTCAGTGGTGGCTGTGTCCTGTCATGAGCACAGTGGAAGTTCCTAAGGGTGCTCAATTTTAGTGAGCCTTGATGTCAGGTCTGGAGATCTTCTGTTGCTTTCAGGGCTAGAAACAGGTGCTGTGTGATCCACCTTCCTTGCTTTTTTACTTGAAGTCACACATTTCACATTTCTAACCTCTGGCTGCAGACTGGGATGTTAAATCAAGCTCTGAAAAGCTGGATTTAGCATCAGATTCCTGTTTAGAAGCAGAAGCTTTTCCCTGTCACTCATGTTAAAGGAAAGCCAGGCCAGTTCAGTTGTGTGAGTGCTGGTAGATGTGGTGGTCTCTTGTTTGCTGCTTGGTGCTTGTTCAGCAAATGTTTTAGTCCAGATTCTCACTCCAGGAGCCCCCACTACTGTGCTTGCCATTAGTTTCGAGTCACTGCTACTTCTAATTCCTCAGCAAACCCCATATCTTAACTAGAACAGGTTTTAGCTCCATGAATCTCACTATCAGCATCCAGACAGCTTCTGATTTTCACAGAAAACCCAAATAGCCTCACTTCAGATGCCTGAGGCAGCATTGGAAGTGCTCTGGCTTGTCTGTGGCTGCTTGGCACTGCTCTCCCTGGCATCAACAGATTGTTGGAGTGGCACAGAACTGTTTGGGGCTTGATAGGGCTTTTTGGGACAATCCCAGCAGTTGCATTGTTGGAGCTCATAATAGGCTGTGGTTGTTAGAAAGGGGCTTTGGCTCTGCAGAAGGATTTGCTGTTCGTGGCCTGGCTGATAGCTCAGCTTGAGAGTTGTTTGTAAACACTGGGATGTGTGACTGGGGCTGAGTGTGGTGCTGGTCAGGAGCTCAGCTTGCTTTGTGTGGCATCTGCAATGTGCTGAAATACACTGGAATGCTCTTGATTGGGAAGTGAAATCACTGTAAAAAGTGGCTGTGTTTTTGCTCTTCTTTCTGGATGTAAAGATGAGCCATGATTTGTAATATTCCAAATAAAAATGTTAAATTATTTAGCAGTAAGTGTTTGTCTTTCATTCATCATGGTGCTGAGCAGCTCTTCTCCCATTGTTATCCAGATGATTTTTCATGTCCCAAATATCAGGTGGAAACTGCTGAGATGGAAGTTTGCAGTTTGTACACAGAATTACTCAGTGGTAGTGTAGGGGATGGGGTTTGATTTGCTGAGCACCTTTTGGGGTTTCCTTTTAGAACTGCAGAGAATTTCCCAGAACCTCCAAAATTTTACTCCTGAAAAAATTGGTGAGAAGTTGATGGAGAAGAGGAAATTTGGGCTGTTCTGGTGGAACACTTGAGGCAGAGCCCAGAGGGTGTTTGGACCCTTTTGTCCAGTGTGACAAATGCAATCCTTGGGGAATACAGCTCTGGTGGGTTTAGGTGACCTGTGAGGGGGAGTGGATTTAGGAATTGTGTGAGGTTCACACTTGAAATGTGCTGAACTGCTGTGTGTGGAGTCAGCTGCTGATAGAGTGAAGCCTTTCAGAGGGTGGAATAGAAAAAATAACTTCATATGCTGTCTTTCATTGCAGTTTGTGGTTGAGATACTCAAAGTGAGTTGTGTGGAAATGATGCCAGACTGCACAACTTTACATTGTGGAGTTTGGGATTGCAGTGAGCATTGAGGGGATAAGCAAAGTTTCTGGGAATGGGATGTTCTTTAATCTCCCTTCCAACCCAAACTGTTCTGGGATTCTGCTCTGTGCTTCTGTGAGTCTGACTTAAACACTACAAATTAATTGGGTCTAATTGTCATGAGTCCTGTGCTGTTTTTCTAAAACTCAGTGCTGCATGAATTATTTCCTTTTGGAGTCTGGAACTGATAATTAAAGGGAGGTGAACTCTGCTAAGGGAAAGCTGCATGGACTAAAAATGAGTTGTTGCCATCTACTGGTGACAGGGGCAGTGGGAGTAACAAAACAGGTCCAGAGTTGAGTGGTTTAGGGTTAAATCATGTGGAGTGACTGTGGTTGGTGGGTTTTCAGTGTCACAATTAAAATCAGTATAAATTAAGCCCTGCCCATAGCAGGGTTGGAGCTGGATGATTTTAAGGCCCCTTCCAAACCAAACCATTCTGATTCTCTGATCTGAATACTTCTGAGGGTGGTGAAAATGGAGCTGGGGGCTGAAATGAAGAGACTTGCAGCACTTAGGTGTTGTCCAGCAGGGAGCCAGGTGATCTCTCTACCTGAGACAGAGCCCAGGAGCATAGAGCACACAATTTTATTCAGAAGGAAAAAAAAATCTGTGTAAAGAACAGGTTAAGGCAAACAAACAGCACATGGAGTAGAAGTGGTCAGAAGGTTGGGTGGCTGTGTTGTCACACCCAGGCCCTGCTTGCTTGAGTTGAAGAAGCTGAGTTATGTTTGAAGAGATGCTTCTCTGTGTCTGAAGCATCCCATCCTCACTTGAGGGGATGCTGAGTGTCCTCTGGTGTGCAGGATGTTCAGCCTGTGGGGGGAACTCCAGGTCAGAGAACAGCAGTGGTGTTGGGGAGGCCAGGTGGTGCTCTGGATGGTGTTTGTTTGTGACCTGGGGGGTGAGGGAAGGAACTTTCCCATTACTGTTGCTTTTCCCCCTACATCATAACCGATTTCAAATGGTGCTAGACAAAAACTGAGACTCTGAACACCAAGAGAAATCGGTCAGCCTGTGTAAGAGACGTTTTCCTGGCTCAGAGAAGGATCCTCTTGGAGATGACAGCTATGCATTCTTTAGAGATGACTACTCAGTGCTCTGATCAAACCTTCATCCACACAGGGATCAGCTTTTCCATGTCTGGGAACACGCTGGGCACCAGGGAGGGCAAAACAAAGAGTTCAGCTTCATTCTGGGTTGGGATGCAGGGCTGGAGAAGTGGAATATTGCTGGGAGGGACCAGCAGCAAACTGGGAAATGATTCTGGAAGAAGGAGTGGGTTCTGTGTGTGCTGAAAATTATTGTGAAAAAGAAGTGGGTTCTGTGTGTGCTGAAAATTATTCTGGAAAAAGGAGTGGGATCTGTGTGCTGAAAATTATTGTGAAAAAGGAGTGGGTTCTGTGTGTGCTGGAAAGTGATTCTGGAAAAAGGAGTGGGATCTGTGTGTGCTGAGAAGTGATTCTGGAAGAAGGAGTGGCTTCTGTGTGTGCTGTGGGGCATCTTCATGATGCCCATGGCAGGAGATTGGAACAGGATGATCTTTAAGGTCCCTTCCAACCCAAGCCAGTCTGGGATTGCTGAAGGCACTTCTGTGTCTGACTGCTGAGGTCAAATAGTTGGGGGGAATTTCTGTGTTTGCAGAGCTATGAAATGAGAATCCTGTGGTGATGGAGCCCCCAGGCAGAGGGTGGAAATCCTTTTGCTCTGAAGCAGTAAATTCAAGGTAGATCCTAGTTTTTGGCTATCAAACATACTCTGCCTGTCAAGTACAAGAGCTAGCACGTTGGTTTTCATGCAACTTGTGGATCACTTTACTCTGGACACCTTGAACTCATATCCATTGTTTATTGAGCAGAAGTACAGGAGCAGAAGGCTGTGCTGGTGTGGCCCTGGCTTGGGAGGGTGCATACAGTGGTTGGAGAAGTGTCTAGAAATCAGATGATACAAAGTGGATGGCTGGCAAAAAAATCACCTTTGGAAAAGGGGCTGATTTGAGGAGCAGAGGATGTTGCTGAAGTGAGCAGGTGCTTGGTCTCCTCCCACGCTGTAATTCTTGCTCCTAGAACACTGATTTCAAATGGTGCTAGATACAAAGTGGGAAAATCTAAGCCACCATGTGAAACCAGCTTCCAGAGGAAGACACATCTTGTGCATGGCTGCAGGCTGAGGGAGAAAATCCTTCATCTCCACCGTACCTAGAGAAAAATTCATTTATTTAATTTTATTAGACAGCAAGACAGTTACCTTGGGCTTAGCTACTTTATGGATGCGCTTTTTTGTGGCATCTTGTGGATGGTTGAGGCTGGTGTAGGAGAAATGAAACATGTGGTGAGGAAAACCCCCAGCCTGGCAGTGAGTGCTGTTTCCTGCCCTAGCCAGGTGGAATGCACTCAAGTTCTTCCCAGCAAGTGATGATCAAGGTTTTATTTCTTGCTAGTGCAGAGCACGATGCTGATGGGGTGAGTGTGGGAAGTTTGTGTGGTTCAGGAACACTTTTTCCATTTCACTGCAGATGCAACCAGGCTGTAAACCTCATTCTGTCCAAGACAGAGAGTGTTCTGCCTTTGTGTCACTCACTGATCAGAGAGTACAGGACAGATCAGGTGCTTTTTGTGACAGGGAAAGGAAATGTGAGTGTCCTGATGGAGCTTCCTCTATCAGCAGTCCCTGTGCTTTAAGTAAGCCAGGACTTGCAGATTTTTGTGAGACAACTTTTAAATTCTGCAGGCAGGATGAAAATAAATTGGATTGAAAGTACTTTGAGTGTGGGTCAGAGCAAAAAGGAGCGTTCACAAATTGAAGTGTAAGTGGTTCAGTGGAAGTTGTCGAGGAAGGAGAGTGTGAAAATGAGTGGCTGATGGTTCCTGGAACTGCAGCAGGGCTGAGCACTTAACCTGCAGTGTCCACAGCTCAGAGCAGAGGGAATAGAGGGGGTGTTGAGAAGCCTCTGAACTGCTCCACACATGCATAATTCAGGAGCTATCAACCCTGGGATAAGTGTCTGACCTGTGCTGGAGTAGAGGCCAATGTGAAATGGAACAAAGCACAACTGGAGGCAGCAGTTTCACTTATTGATGCCCTGGGCTTTTGGCAGCTCTGTGTATTCCTGTTGTAACCACATCCAAAAATCTGCTCTGGTGCCTCCATCCTAATGCACACCCCAGGCAGCAGAGGGGGAGCTCAGAGACAGGAGCTTGTCCTTCCAAGAAAGAGGGGTGGAGGAAGGGGAAACGACTGGACTAGATTCCTTGTCTGGATATTTGCTGTCGTTTCTAAATCCATTATCTGGGGCAACAGGGTGAAAGACGAGTGGAAAGCAGGTTCCCTCCCCAGTGCCTGCCGTGTGGCACAGTTATTTAGGAGGCACCCTCTATTATCAGGTGAGATTTACTCCTGAAAAGCTGCACCAGGAGTGCAGAATCCCAGAATCACAGCAGCATCTCTGAGAAACAGGCTCACAGTGAGGTTTGCTTTGGTTTTTCCTTGCCTCAGTAGTAAGCATTACAAGGAAATCTTCATTAGGATTTTGAAAAATAGTTGGAGGAAATGTCACTTAATTTTGTGCTGCTGAAAGTGAGAACTTGTGTCCAAGGATGAGACTTAGAAGGACTGAACACCTCTGCACATCTTCCCCTCTGCAAAGGAGACCAACCCTTCCAGAAATATCATGCAGCAGATGCAGACCAATGGCTCATTTATTATTTATAGTTTTGATAAAACCAGGTTTCACTTCAGCATAATTAAGATGCTGCTGCCTCTCCTCCAGGCTACCTGGAGTTTGTCCTGTTGCCTTCACAAGCTCCCCAGAAGGTGTCAGCCCTTCTTGGCAAGGTGCAGGTGCACATTTGGGAAGGGTACATCTGTGTGTGCTCTCCTTTCCAAGGCTCCCAGTGTGTCTGGGCAGGAGAAAGGAGCAGTTCAGGATGCTGTGATCCACAGCTCTGCTGGCAGTGTGCGCACAGGCAGGAGAACTGGAGCACAGCGTGGTTTGCTTGGAAGGGACCTTAAAGCTCGCCCAGTGCCACACCTGCCCAGGCAGGGACGCCTCCCACTGTCCCAGGCTGCTCCAGCCTGGCCTTGGACACTCCCAGGGGTGGGGCAGCACAATTCTCTGGGAATTCCATCCCAGCCCTTCCCCACCCTCACAGGGAAGGAAATGAAGCAGTGCTGGTCTCAAACATCTGCTGTGTGGAGAGCAGCAAGTACTGTCACCTGTGCTTGGCTTTGTCACAGGGTTGGACTTTGCAGTAAATAATAGTAGGGAAAGCACAATATCATTCTGTGCTTTCCCTCCTTTTCAGGTGTTTTAGTGGCAGTGCTGTAGCTTCTTTCAGAGGAACAACTCAAAGCCTTTCATGGACTTCACACTGCTTTATACATTCCGTAGGAAACAAAGGCAAAAAGGGAATCCCTGCCTTCCCTGTGAAAGGGAACTTCCTCTCTATCCTGAGACCTTCAGTCTGCAGGAACAAGGCAAGCCTGGATGTCACAGAGCTGATTTTTCACAACTTGCACCTTCTATAGAAAGGCAGTTCTGGGCTTTTTACAGAAAGCAAAACAGATCTCAGTGTGCATCATAAATTTTTCTCCTCCATTTTCACATCATGGGGTGAAACTCGTGGTTCATCAGGCTCTGGTCTCCCCTGGAGAAAATAATCCCTGTTTTACATGCTGAGAATCTGGGCTTGATGCATCATCCTCCCAGTGAAGGAATGAATCAGCCCAGGGCCAGGTGCAGGACAAGGGGTGTGACAGGACAAGTGCTGACCTGTAAGGGGAATGGAAAGGAGTGAACTTCTAAGGTTTCAAAAAAAGCCTCCTCAGCGTGGGGAGCCTGTAACTGCATCTCTTTGTTGTGCAGGTCTGGTGCTGCGTGGGTCAGCTGTGGACAAATGTGCTCTGACTCGCACTGGGAGCCAGTCCTCGGTGTGGAGCACTTGGTGTGGCAGAGCACGGCCTGGGTTGAGTGCAGGCAGATCAGGAGCTGCCCTGCTCAGGAAAATTGATATTTGTGCCTAGGAGATGGCTCTGGAGAGGCCACTGCTGTTATGGGCAGCAAGAACAGGTACTTCCTTCACGAGTTTAAAGCATAAGGGAGATATTTCTTTCCTTTATTAGACCACAATAAAAGCTCCACATTACAATCCTGAATTTNCTTGGTGTGGCAGAGCACGGCCTGGGTTGAGTGCAGGCAGATCAGGAGCTGCCCTGCTCAGGAAAATTGATATTTGTGCCTAGGAGATGGCTCTGGAGAGGCCACTGCTGTTATGGGCAGCAAGAACAGGTACTTCCTTCACGAGTTTAAAGCATAAGGGAGATATTTCTTTCCTTTATTAGACCACAATAAAAGCTCCACATTACAATCCTGAATTGAAGGTAGCCTATTCCTTCAGTCCTACTCTTGCAGCCTTACAAATGGAGTTAAAAGCCAGACACTCTGTGTCTGAAATCCCCCAAAACCCCAAGGCAGGCTGAACACTGGGACAAGATGGGGGTAAAAGCCTGTGCAGCTTTGTGTCCCTTTTAACTGAGCAGTGGGACAGTCAGGCCTGCTTGGTTTGAGTCACTGATTTCAATTCCTCTAAGGGGAATCTGTCAGAGCACTCTGCAGTGTCTTGTTTTAGCATGGTGACCATTAGAGGTGTGCTTAGATATTAGTGCTGTAGTTCCCCATCTTGTGATCCCCTCTGCTCGTCTGAAATTGCTTTGACTTGCCTGGAGTCATCCAGTTCTCCTCCAGCTTTGCTCTCAGGAGAGTTCCTGGGCAAACCCTGAGCCTGTTTTGAGGGCACAGCAACTGCTGAACCCCTGGATCCTGTGGAGGATTCCAGAATTCACAGGGAGCAGTGAGGTGAAACTGGGCAAACTCGAGAAGAGCACTGCACTTGCATGGCTGAGGTCAGGGAAGGGCAGTAGGAAGGAAAACTCATCAAATTTAGCCCTACACAGCCTGAGTGAGCAGCACATTGCAAAACTCGCTCCACTCAAACAAATGATCCACCTAAGCAGCTGCAACCAGAAAGGCCATTTTCTATTCCTAACTCCTGTACCTAAGCATCACTTTGGAATGTAAAGTACTGATTGCAGGGCTTGAAAGCTCTCACAGGGAGATGATTGTTGTGATTTGTACAGTCAGTTCAGGAACACGGTGTTCCCCCAACACCACCGCTCCAGCTCCTCCAGGTAATGGCAAGAGAAGCCATATTTTTCTTTTGTGTCATTCTAGAGACAAAAGAATGTCCTGTGCCAGGGAGGAGCATAAGGAAACAAGCCCAGCCCGCTGTTCACTGAAGTATAACCTGCCTTTAACCCAGACAGCTGAAAACAAGCCTTTAGTTTACCACTGCCTGCAGTACACGGACCTGGCAAAACAGCTGGAGAGAAGCACTGAGCAAACACTCCTGGCTGACTCCCCCAGGCACACGAGCTGCTGGTCTGTCCCTGTTCAGGATTTCCATCATTCCACCCCTGAAATGTCAAAAGTCCAGGAGCCGCTGTCAGTGTTTAAGAAGCATTTGGGCTGGAGATCCAAATGCAGACCCAGTGGCTGCTGTTGGGCTCCTGAGCGCCGTGAGTGTTTGTGGGGGGAGCTGCAGAGATGAGGCTCACTCAGAAATAGCTCTTCCTTGGAAAGCTGGAGGGCTGAATCACAGTGTGTTGGCTCAGTTTTTAGCAGACGAGCCATCACATCTGCCTCCCTGTAGGCGAGGAGCCGTCACTGGCAGCGGGATTGGCAGCCAGGTTCTGTCCCTTTGGAAACCAGGGAGTGATGATGAGGAAGGCGAAGGCTCATCGTGGGCAGGGTCAGGAGGTGGGCTGGCAGCTCTGGGAGCAGGAGGGCTCTGCTCCCCTGTCCCTCTCTGTCCACAGAACGTGCCCCCAAGTTGAACTTCGGGCACTAAATAAGTTCTGTTGCTCACAGGCATTAACCAGTGCTCTGCTGCCTGGGAGGCTGAGACAGCCCTGAGCATATCCACGGTGTTGTCCTGAGACAGCTGAAAATAGGAGTGAGATGGATAAATAGGAGCACCAGGGAAAAATGGAGAAACCTGGGAGGGGACAAGACAGCTCCTGAGCTGAGGTGTCTGAAACTGAAAGCAACTGAGGGACACCCCTGGCTTGCCAGGCTCTGGGGAGCCTGCAGAGCCCACCTGATAGCCACAGAAATGCAAATGGTCACAGAGGTTTTCTTCCTAGAACAGAGTGTGAGCCATTAAATACATGTCGCTCCTGGTTCCCAGCAGTCCAGAGGAAGTCTTGGGGAAAAGGGGATGGGGGAACTAGTGGAAAGTTTTTGGAGCTAGCAAAGAAACAAATTAAAGATACGGATTTTAAAATCTTTCAGAGGCATGGGATTTTTTTTGGAGCTACAGTTTTGGGCTCAGTACCCCCACTGCTGCAGTAATGTTAATTTTCAAGCCTCCCCTCCAGGTTCAGGCATGGGCACAGTTGCAAGAGGAGTAGATTGGGAGTTCCTGAACCAACTGGTTGCTGACCATGAGTCAGGGGAATGACCTTGCAGCAGGCGGCTCATGGTGCCGCTCTCGGAGCCGTGCCAGG
>WBNQ01087681.1:0-10645 GCA_013401375.1 Spizella passerina
CCAGAAATTATTCCAAAAGTAGGAAATTCTCAACCATTCACTGAAGAGAAGTCAAGGAAGAAACTCTACATTGCACAGATACAATATAGGCCCTGGAGTGCCCTAACCCATTTTCCTACTTTGAAACTAAGCTAAGCACATCACTCAACAAGGCAAATACCATAGGTTTCACAACTTTCCTTCAAAAGCATTTGCAACTCTCTATTCTTAGAATTTTAAGACTTTTTAAATACATAAGTAGCTCTCACAGTGCTGGTATTAGGGCCAGATTTTCAAAGTAGTTTAACTCTCATTTTAACTATTAAATAAATCAGCAGATTATTGTGTAGGCTCAGGTTGTTGTCATTAAGCGTTTTCAGAGTGGGAAGGAGACACAGCACAAGTGTCTTGAACACAGCTTGGCCCTTTAATTTTCTCTCTAAAGATTGTTGGAATTCTGATTCCAACTCCAGATGCCACTTAATTAAATCATTAAGCATGAAGGTCCTAAAAGATCTCACCCTTAAGGAAAAGAATGTCAAGAACCCCACACTTACAGTAAATGGGACAGAGACCACACTAAGCTGACTTTATCTGGTTGTATTACAGTAGCTACCCTAGGCCTGGGCATTATGATCTTGCCTACAATGCACTTTTCTCATTTCAAGGCTTGGGCTTTACAGGCATCCCTCTATTTTGGCCATCCAGTGCAGGCAGCTACTACACTGCCTGCATCAGAATGTGGGAAAGCATAAACCCCTTTCTGACCCAGTGCAAGAGATCTAATTTGAGGGGATCCCTACACACATAAACATAGAAAAAAGCAGCAGAAAATGTTTAAAATGCTAATAGAAATTCTGGCCAGTAGCAACTGCAAACAATTTATGGTATGACATATAATTTAGCATTATTCTTAATTAAAAAAAAAAAGGTATAGCAGTGTGACAAAAAACATTGAACATTGAAAATCTTTGGCTATGCAAAAGAAGCTTTTAAAACAGGAGAGGGATCAAGATGAAGAGAATAGGGAATTATGTAATTCAGGTTGCTGAAGAATGGGACATGAGAATAAGGAACTAAAATGGCGTAATTTGGTCAAGATTCCTCTTTCCCTCCATCTCCCTCTACTGTACGCTCCTGCTTTATAATAATAGGCTGACCACGTGGCTTTTTATTGCCACATTGGATTCCTTGGGTTTGGGATTTCTGCCCAAACTTGGCATTTTTGCAGCTGCTGACATGCTCTGCAGTGAGAGGTGGCATAGAGAGGGCATTTGTTTGTCCCCAGTTCAGTTCATAAGATATGNGTTATAACTGATAATGAAATAAACCTTGATCATACTTAAGTTAAAATATGCATTGTCAAGTAGCCTGGAGATTACACTTGCTCACATTCAAAAACTATATTAAACTAATGATTGCTCATTACAGAAATAATAATGTAAAGGTATAAACAAACAGAACTATACAGGCATAACAACACAGTAGTATTTTAATATTTTATTAAATGCAAATTGCATGGATACAAACATAGCAACCCTTATTTCATTATCATTGTTCTGTAAGTTTGTTACTAAATATATTCCAAGTAGCATTGCTCAAATGAAGCTCATTTACAAAACATTGCCCGTTTCACCAGTTGCTGCTGCTTTTAGTTTCTCAACTACTCCTTACTGGAACAATTAAAAATGGGCCTTAATTAAAACTTCCAAATTTGATACCATGAGTTCACTTAATTCTAAATGCTTTCAATAAAAAAAAAAAATCTCCTTTGATACTTAACCAGAATTCTTTTATCAGATAAGTGCATCAATGCATGTGATGTAGCTGAAGGATATCTTTGTCCTCAGATTTTGGTTGGATAAGACAGAAGAACATTTCAAGAGCTCTATTTTGGAAAGACTAGAGATCAGCTGTACACTTTTCAAAGACCTAAAGCACCAGAACCAGGAATCCTCCACACCCATGCAGAGCAATGCTGGGAAACGTGCAGAACATCAAGAACGAGTGAGAAAACTCAGTTGCCCAAATCCTCAGCTTCTCCTGGCAGTGTTACCCACAAGGTCCCCTGCCCAGCAATGTCTTCAAGATTTTCTGCAATGATTAGTGACAAATAATTTGTGGGAAGCCAAATTGCCCCAGCTTACTCATGCAGTTCAAATAGAAATTGGGAAGATTAAGCTCTGGACAGTTCATTTGTCCCTCAGCTAAAGGCTTTGTAGGAAGCTGCAGAGCTGTAGCATGGCTTCCCCAAGCTATGATGGTGATGTCACCACACACTGACTCCATTGCAATTTAATTAATGATTGATATCCCCCAATACATATCAGTCTGTGGAAATGGAACTCCAAAACATCCCCCCTTTAAGATTTTAACCTCACAGCTTGATTTTCAAAGTTCATAGACTTTAAAAAAAATCAATATACCCTACAATGCAGCATAAATTTAGTATCTCAAGGGAAGAACCCAGAATAGCAACCTTTAGAAATCAGACATGTGTAAAGTATTTGCCTGTGAGTCAGCAAATCAGATACTGAAAGTGATGCATTTTCCAAAGCAGAGCTCTGGAGAAGGTAGAGTGTGATCCTTTGAGCACACACAACTTTCACTACCTTAAAGAGGAATCTTTGCTAAAGAAGATTTAAACTAATACAATCTAATAAACACAATGCTAAGGAACTGAGTCCCTGAGCAGTCCAGAAAGGAATACTGTAACCCCTGAAGAGTTTAAATCTCATTTATATGGTGAAAGTGAGGTAGGAGGCCCTGAGCTCTAATCAGCTGTATTAAAACTGAAAGAAAATATCAGACAGGGGAAATGATTCTAATTAAAATTTGAACACATACAAACTCCAACATTACTAAATGGAAATCAAACAACAGTATTTGGTGTTAAGGGACTGAATAATAAGCCACCCTTTAATCACCCCCATCTGTTCTTCTAAGTGCATACTTTGCAGTGTTATATTAATTCCAGGCATTAGAGAGTTAAGTATCCCACAGAGGATGCAAGACTTGCTGGCCTTACACCAGAAACAAAAGACTTTTTTAATAAACAGATGAATTTCTTAAAACAATTAGTTTTCTTTTTTAAATTTGCTTTCATTATTCATTGGAAGTCAGCAGACTAGGGGAGAATGCAGGGATAAAAATATTCCTTTCCTTTAAAATGATATTTAAACATTTCTGCTTTCAAAATATTTTCTTAAAAATCTATGCTTTTTTACAAGTTTGACCTGATTTCATCAGCTTTCAGAAATAAAAACTATTAATACTAACAAAATAAGGAAGTCAAAGTAGCTCTGGAAACAGCTTATCTTCTGCATTTACTTGTAAGTGCACAATAACTGCTACTTATGACTTATTTTCAAGATCAAAATGTTTCCCAGTTCCTCTGTAACAGGCTGGCAACTTTAGGGTCAAGTTGTTTCTCATTTTCTTCTTCTTTCTTTTGTATTTCTGCCACAATCTTTAAAAGTCTCCCACATAACCTCCTTAAAGTGTCCTTTCTTGTCATCCCTTTGGAATTACAGGTACAGGAGCAGCAGGTATCAGGCAATGGAGTTGTAGGATGCAGTTGGATTATATAAAGGTACACCCTGTTGTACCTTGAGCTTTCTCCACTTATTTATCCCTTCCCATTGCTACCCATGCTGCTCTCACTAGGCTCATGGTGACAGAATATTCCATTTTCTCAGTCCATTTTCCCACAGAAACACAAGATGGTTTTGAGTTCATGTGAGCAAGTATTTTTTCTTAATTACACTGCAAAATTTCCTCGTGGTGTAACAGCTGAGAAAAAAGGAAGGTAAAACAGAATTTGCTGCACAAACATTCTTTTCAGAGATTTCCTTGGTCCTTTCTAAGTTTCAGCCTCAAATTCTCCTGATAGAGCCATCTCTTTGCCACGTCAACACATCTATCAGCTTTCCACAGATCTGATGGATCTTCATCCTATTCTGAGCTGCTTCAGGAAACCTTGCTGGGAAGAAAATGCTTGCTTCTTGCAACCTCCCAGCGCCTTCCTCTTTACATTTGATTCAAAGAGCAGCCAACAAAAACCACCATCATTGCTCAACTTTAAAGACTATTTACTACTGAAGAGTGGAAATAAAAACTCTCGCTGTTAATACAGCCTCAGATACCACACAGGCTGTTTTACACCATCTGCCAATACCAATAAGGCTGTGATAATTCTTCAATCTTACATCTTTGTGCATTTCTTTTATTAAGCAACAACTTTCCTGATAGTATCTGTCAGCCAGGCTCCTTGATTTCCACTTGACAGATTGCCACATACCTACTACTGCAGACCAAGTAAGAAAAATGGCTTTTCAGTGCTGGCATCCAGTCTCCTTTTCTGACTGAGAACAGAATGAGCACTTTTAGCTCTAGCTGAATATCCCCGGCCAAGTGTCATCAATCCACTGAAACAGAAGTTCCTTTCAAGTCTTCTGGATGTTTAAGGAACAGAAAGAAACTTTCCTATTATGTTCCTCTTTCCCCTCAACAAACAATCTCAACTTCAAGGCAATAAACAGCACTGAAACATATCATGGCACCATGGAGGGAGTAGTTTTTTTGTCTTTTTTTATAAATCACCATCACAGTTCTTGGCAAGTCCATGATTAAGTTGCAGAAAGTTTTTCAAGTTACAAAAAAGTAAAGTTACATTTGAATACTGCTAAAATTTTACATATGCTATTTCCCTTTTTTGACAAAACCTGCGGGGGTTTTGCCCCCAGTTCAATTCAATTCCTTAAGGGGGGGGGTCAAGGAAACATCTTTTAAGCTTAGTTTGCAGTCTATCGATTCAAAATCCACTTTTTTCCCTGCTGAAAAATTACAATGTTGTTTCAGGAATGTCCTTATATTTTTCTATATAAAGATATTTATAATAAACCTCTTTAGATTTTATATTCTATGGGACCCCAGCTTGCAGAAATAGCTAGGATCCTGACACTTGGATTTGGAAGACCTCAACAGTGTGGTACAGTATTACTCATTCATATTTTCACTATGCTTTACAAAAATTGTGTGCATAATCTTCAAAACAATCCACAGATGATTACGTGCAACAATACAGCCCAGTGTTTCCAACAGAAAAGTTCTAGCTCTCCTGAAGTCTGCAAGTTTCGCCAAATATCCATGGCTATTTGCATCTACCATGAACCCAAAGAAATACTGTGAGTGAATATCTACCAATAATTCAGATACATATTATTCCCCTCAGATGCAGAATGCTAAAAATTGAATTGTGATCAAAAGACTCAGAAGTCAGTCATGGAACAGAACAGGAAATTCAAATTCAAATACAGGCTGGGTGGAGAATGGATTTAGAACAGCCCTAAGATGAAACACTTGGAGATTCCAGTGGCTGAGAGGCTGGACACAAGTCAATGATGAATTCTCAGCCAGAACAGCCAACTGCATCCCCTGCTGCTTCAAAAGCTGCAGGGCCAGGGAGGGGATGCTGCCTCTCTGCTCTCACAATGCCCCACCTGCAGTGCTGCACCCAGCTCTGGGTTCTCAGCCCAGGAAGGACCCAGACCTGCTGGAACAAAGCCCAGAGGAGGCCACTGAGATGCTCAGAGGGCTGGAGCACCTCTGCAGTGCAGACAGGCTGAGAGATGTGGTTGTTCATCCTGGGGAAGAAAACATTCCAGGGAGACCTCAAAGCACTTCCAGTATCTAAAGGAGCTCAAAGAGACCTGGTGAGAAACAATTCACAAGGTATGGAGCAACTTAGGGGAATGGCTTTAAATTAAAAAAGATAGGATTATACTAGATCTATTAGATATAATAAAGAAACTCTTTACTCTGAGGGTGGAGAGGCCCTGGCACAGGTTATATGGAAAAGCTGCGGATATTCCATCCCTGGCAGTGTTCAAGGCCAGGCTGGATGTTGCCCTGAGCACCCTGGTCTAGGAGAAGGTGTCCATGTACAGGGCATGGGGTTGGGTACTCGTTGATCTTTAAGGTCCCTTCCCACCCAATCTGTGCTATGATTCTATTCCAGTAGCAGTTTAATGGCATATTTATTTAATGAGACAGAAACCACTGCTGCCTCAACTCATCCAGTTGGATCAACACTGTTCCCAGTAGGGCTCCACCACATTTTCCTGCTGGGCATATCCCTGTCCTTGTGATTCACATGTTTCCTCCAGCCTATTGTCATTATTATGTAAATCTTGCATTCTGAAATGCCATCTTTATGCAAATTTCAAGCAAAGACTTCATGCTTGTTTTGCTTCTTTAAGAAAACTGCAGTAGGTAGTCAAAGAGCATGAGTGACACCTGAAGATAATCAGGCTGTCTGGAAAAGGCTATGGATACTGGGAAAAAGTAAATTGAGACACCAAGGATGACATCATATAGCTAGAAATTAAGGCCTATTTTATTATGAGAAACATTGATGAATAGAAGTTATAAGTTCAGTATTGATGCTTCTAGTATAAAATTATCATGAAGTAATGGGGGGACTTTACAGACACTCATAATGCAGTAGATGACATCACTTTGGATTCTCTGAACTAACATACATGAACTCCAAAGCCAAATCTCTGAAAATCTGAGAAAACCAAGATTTAAACAGTCAAATTACTAAAAAATACTCTTGAAAAACAGTACATTTTCTCCACTACTATATGTGTTACTCAACCATTTCATTATGATCTCCAGGTCCTGATCCACCTTTCAAGAATATTGGTCATCAAAATACTGGTTTGTCTGGCCACCACTACTAACTCACTACCTGTGACTAAAAAAAAAAAAGCAAAGCACATCCTAATTTTGTTTTTGGAAGTAAGATATAGAAAACTTATCTTTTTATACAAGGTAAGCATTCAAGTATAGAAGAAATAAGTCTTCTAGTACTAGTCTGTTGTCAAAGCTACAGACATTTTGAACTAATGACAAATCTCAAACTAATTAAGAAAGTACTCTCACTCTTTGAAGCTGCAGACAATGGTTTCCAATGAAATGGGAATGAGCTATATAATAGTCACCATTTCTACACCCAACATCTGCTTCAAAGCCTTAATTCCTTCTTTATGCAGGAAGACAATAAAATACTCACTGTCTCCACAAATAACATCTGCTACAAGTTTCTTAGTGCATAGAGCAGTGTGGAAACTTTTAGCAATTCATTCTGATGGGAGAGTTGAACAGGCAGTAAAAATGGGCTCTTCTACTTCAAAATAAACACTTCAGTAGTACAATATTCTGCAAATCAGAGATTACAAACTTTTTATGCTACTTATGGGAACTAAGGTTGTCATATTGTCAATATCTCTTATTTTCTTAACATATGATATTGAAATTCCATTGTGAAACTAGAGTGCAAATATCATGTCTCAGGCTGCCATAGCACACCATCTTTTGCTGTCTTATTTACTATTCAATACCATGTAACTGAATTTCAGACAATGATCCCAAACAACTTCTACTAGAGAGAGTTATATAATTCACAACAACATCACATGAAAAAAAAATAGCTGGAGTTTTGCTAAATGTGACACAAGGTGAGCTGATTCATGGCAGCTTGGACAGGAAAAATCTCTGCACATCTTGATAGGACTCTTGTCTTTCTAATTGTCAGGATGATGAGCATTTCACAGAAAGGAACAATGATCTGGACATGAAGTGTGGACATTTGAGACAACTCAAAACATCAGTTTTCTGGTTTACACATCCCCTCTTCCAAGAATCCTGATTTGTGTCCAACATACATCCCTGATGCTATTTCCCTCCCCTCTTGATTTTTATCTGGCTGAAGTGATGTAACTGGAGGAGACTGCATTAACTGTGCTGGCATCTCTGAGCAGGAAGCAAACATTCCCATGGCAACTTAATCCTGCTACACTGTCTTGGTAACCAATTTAAAATAATTATTTATGATGTTTACCTGCACTAATGTTCCAAGGCTGAATGTTTTAGGAGACTATAATTCTTGAATATATTTGCCATTTTCACAAATAAATCAATTTATGAATAGGCCCTTTTTTATAGTTCTGTGTAATATCTAATAACACCCCTTCCCAGATATACATTTCAAAGTCTTCAGCCTATAAATGTTCTCCAAATAACTAAGATAAACAAGAAACCAAAACCAAGCTGTCAAGCAGAACAGGTTTGTAAGAAGTAGTAGAAAAAAAGATAATCCATTTTTATTCATCACCAAGATTTAGAGAAATTCTAAAATAAAATTATTTCCACGCAATGTTTGAGATTATTTTCCTTGCTCAAGAGACTGACTCAAAAATCTCAAGACTGTTTCAATTAATCTTAACTGCTTATAAGCCATATCTATCTTTTAATCAGAGGTAATAATAAATTAATCAACACAGCAGATTCAGTTTTTTGAATCTATTTTTCTAGTGGCTGCATTCAAGACAACTTGAATCTGTATGTATCTGTAATATTGCCTATTACAGTACTACAGATTCAATTGTGAACAGAAATTACTGGCTCTTCCTCTTCATAATTCACCACAACGATTGTTTGAATTTTTATTTAAAAAAATTCCTTTTCATCAATTACAGTAAGCAGAATTAGGCCTTATTTAACTTAGAGTATTCTGCTTCTTTGTGTTTGAATTGTAAGTGCACTAAGAAAAAAACCACAGTGACAAAAAGGAAGCAATGCACAAACCAAATGTATGAGTTGCATAAGACCACTTATTAGATCATGTGACTGCAAGAACAGGAACCATGCTAATAAACACTTCTAAGACCATATAAAATAGTTCATTTTGTCATGGAAATACAGAATTGCTAGGGTTGGAGAGGAACTTAATCACCTAGAAAACAAAACCAAGATGTCCAGGTCTGCCACTTGCTAATTCAGGCTGCTCAGGGCCCATCCAAGCTGGTCTTGAGCACATCCAGGAATGAGGCAATACCTCTTTGATAAGGAAAAGTGTGTCCCACTGAGTTAGCTTTAAGGTTACAAAAAATTAGTATGAAATCTTTCTGCTATAAGCCAGTAGTTGCACAGGTCTCATTTTTCTTATAGTTCAGTATTATCTGTCTGCATTAAAGTGCTTGAGAGACAGTGAGCACATATGTTCATAACTGCAGACATTCAGCATCTTGAAAAGTGCCAGAAAAGCACTACTGTGCCAAGACAGCAATCACTTAATGACATTGATTTCCTGTAAAACATTCCACACTAGGGAAACAGCAGTTTGGTTTTTTTTTTTCCACTATCTGTTGAAAGCAAAGAACAGAGGTCTCAGAAAGAGGAGGGAAAGCAAAAGAATTTGATACCCAAAGTTCTATTCTGAAGATATGTTGCAGACATTGGAATTGTGTGGTCCCTTTTTGTATGATCAAAGCCCAAGCCACCAGTTCAATACAAGGACATCCAGCAACAAACAACATGACAGCTTTTCAACTTCTGAAAGAGCAGATCCAAAGTTGGAAGGCAAGCTCTCTGAAAGTTAGCAGCCTGGCAGAGCTCTGTGAAATGAGAGGGAGGAATGCTGGAAAGAGGAGTCTTCTTTGAGCTGGTTCCCCGGAAGTGCCTGCAGTGGCAGGAGGTTGGCAGAAGGATAGACAGAAACATGGGAGGAACAGACAGACAGTGAAAGATAAAGAAGCAGGAACATAACAGTGCAAAGCCTCAGAGGTAGGAAAATGATTTAAGGATGAATGAAGAATTTCTGATAAATGGTTTAATCCAAAACTCATTGAGGACAATGCAAAGACTTTGAAAGTGGCTTGATATGAGGCTTGTAATCTTAAATGACTGCATTTAGAATCTCTGCTTGACCAGCATATCAAAACCCAGTGAGCACTCCTTAAAAAGTGACTTCACAAAACCTCTTCTAAGACCAAGATGCCACTGCTGCTTTGAAGATACAGTCATTAAAGGATGAGCCATGTGAACAGTCAGTATGACTTCTCTGAAGTTTAACTATAATCTCCTTATTCTCTCTTACTTAGTTTTTGAAATCTTTTCTGTTGCAAACAGAAAGCAAAACTGAGGCAAACAGCTTAATCCAGAAATTACCTATACACTAACTTTAGTCTCAGCTCTTTTTTGTGTGTGTACTTGGGCATGATCATGCCCAATTCTAACAGCATTTAAGCTTTGTGCTATTGTATTTACCTGAACAAACCTTTAAATGCACTGTAATTTTCCTACCTTACACTATCTCTTTGTTACAGCTGCTTGTCATGCAGTGAAAAATGCACATTTATTTTTGAAATTTCACTTTTCAGTTAAAAACAGTCAGGAGATGTTCCTGTAAAGGAAAAGGTCCTCTATCACAGCCTGAATTTTATTGAAAAAATATTTATTGAAGCAAAGTGATATTTCTAATATAAAGGAAAAAACCAATGACTAACAAAACAAGTTCAGTATGAGTCAATTCTGAAGCAAACTCAAATATGTACATAAGTCCATCCACATACACTCATGCACAATGACTTGACACAGATATTACACACTGAATGAGGCATCCTTGTCCCAGTGCAGAAACTTGATCCTTGTTTCCATGGAAGGGTTCTAACCAGAAGCAAGGATGAAAAGTGATGTGTTTGTACTAACAACTGATATTCAGCTGTAGAAATCTCTGTTCTCCTTATAACATGATGCAGGCTATGTGCTCTAAAGTGTAGCAAATGTACTGCAGCAGTGTTTTTTCTTTTGTGGTTTTTTT
>WBNQ01087682.1:0-17302 GCA_013401375.1 Spizella passerina
AAAAACAAAACAAAAAACCAAATGTGGCTAACTGAAGTCAAAAGAGCAGAGCAGTTGTGTCAGAGCTGAACTGGGCTGATGAAGAGCTGTGCTACTGCCCAGGGACAGCATCCTTTTCCCTTTCACAGCCATGGTCACAGGCTGCAATGTGATGAGTTAGACAGGCTGGCTGATTGAACTGAAAACTGCTCTGGGGAAAGAAACAGAGAATAAAACCAGCTCAAATGCTTGCTCAGATGCTGACCCAACTCACTGCAGGCTATATAAAGAATTAGCACAAGGTACAGTCACCCCTTCTTGCTCTTTTCCTTCTAACAAAAATGCATTCTAAAGAATCCTCTGGAGTAGTAAATTTCCTAATAAACAACATAAATTTGAAGCATCTAAAAAAACTAAAATCGTATATGGTAGTGCATAGATGTCCTTTGACAATGGTTAGGGCCCAAAGGGTAAGTGTTCACAAATGCTTTTTTTTTCATGTTATGATGTTATATTTTGTTATGCTGAAAACATGCTGGCAGAACATTGCCACCAGTAAAATTATGAAAGGCACAACTATGTCAACTATGTCCTTTTTTTGTTTATGGGTTTTTCAGGGTCTGGGGTGTTTTTTTAAACTGTATATAACTAGTATCTTTTTATTCTAACCTCAAGAAAAATCCAGTGCATTTTTGTTTCCAAACTCTCCCATCATACAGTGTAGGCCAAGATTCAGAAATCAAATCCAAAGAACACATTACAAGTGAAAATATTTGCATAGTTTCTTGCTTACATTGTTTTATATTCATTAAGCCCTCAAAAGCTTGTTTTCTGTCCCTGCTTTTGTGGTTTGAAAAGCAAAGTTATGTATGTTTGCTCCCCTCTCCCCCAAATACTTCAATCAACAAAGAAACATGATCTTTCTTCCATCCCTTTCCCTGCACCCACCAAGTAGTACTGTCAACAAAAAGTTGAAATACTGAAGTTGATGATTTTTTCCCCTCTTCAGGGGAATTCAGGTCCTTTGATATATCCTCTAAATTCCTCAAATAAGTCTCCAACACCTGTTCAGAAAACTCTATTAGACCAATTCAACAGCAACAGAAATGTTGTACTCCAGCCTGCACTCTCCTGCTGACTCTTCAAGATGCTGCATGAGCAGCCACTGCCATGAGAACATGAGGGAAGACTGCCTCATCACCAAAAAAAAAGAGAAAGTTCCAATTATTTCCTTTTCACACCAGAAACTTCCAGACATATTTTTAGCTCAATGCTGCCAAACAGCACTCAGTCCCTAGAAAAACTAAATTAAAAAATTGCATTTGGTGCATTTGGTGTCCTCTCTGAAGGCAAGGACATTGTTCACACTCTATTTAGTGACTGATCTACAGAGGCTGGAACAAAGGTCTCTATGGTGAATGCTTGAAAAGAGATAGTGCAGGAGAAAGAGGTTCCAAAGAGAGCTTCCTCACTGCCTGCAGAGCCACATGTGTTCTTGTGGTGTGAGGAAACCAAAGCACTGATCTGAAGGAAACTTAGCTGGGGAACTGCCAAGGCAAAACTAGGTAAAAGGGAAAATTCTTCTTGGGAACTCTAGGACTGGGAAAGCACCAAAATCCCCTCTCAGCCTTTCTCCACCAAGAATGACAACCTTGCAAAGAATGACATCAGGCTGGCCCAGCCAATGCTACATTGCCACAGTGTGAGCTGACCGCTTAGTGGGGGTGGCAGTGGGGTCAAAAAGGGGAGAACAAAAAAGAAAATATATATATATAAAAAAAAATAGTTCCTTCGCTTACAAGGCCCCAAAATTGAGGAAGTGTCAGCATATGTCCAAAACATCCATTAACAATAAACATTCCCACTTTCAAAGAACTAATGCAGGTGGAGTCAGGAAACCTCTCACTTGCACAAAAAGAAGAAACAACAAAAAAATTTAGTTGCCACTAGCATTCCAAGTACCCCTTGGAAACAAAATCAGTGGTGATTCTATGCAGCTCAAAAACCCAAGGGAACAGGCATCAAGAAGGTGGGAAAGGGCATACTGAAAACACAGGAATTCTTCCTTCACCTCTTACAAAGGGAACAAGTACATTTCAGCTGTTATATGCAATATCTGTCTAATGCATTAACTTGAGCTGCATTTCACAAGGGATTTCCAGAAATGGGTCTGAGGTCAAAACTTTTGTCTACAAAGGAAATTAGAAGGAAATTGTAAGAGATAAAACACAGCTTTAGGTTCTGGCAGTTGTCCAGCTTTGTTCACTTTATTCTAATATTTTTAAGAGAATAAAAAAGTGCCTTTAGGGACTACCACATAGATGACTTCAGTCAGGACCATATACAGACTACACTGCATTTACTAACTCGCCAGACTCCCACACTTGCCCCACAAGTTCCTTCCCACACCACAAACTGCTTTTCAGTCCAGCTACATTCTTCAATTAGGTTTTCAAGTTAATGTTAAAATTTTTTGGTAGATCAAATACCTAAAGGAAATAAAATGTCTTTCAAGTATAAGAGTAACTTTTTTGAGAAACATTTTAGATTGTTTGAAGAGATTGCATTAAATATGCTTCTTTCAGTACAATTTGCTCCAAGTTGTGGAATAGGAACACTCCCTGTAGCACCTCTCTGCAGCAAATAAAGCACGAATCACAGAGACAATAAACACTCTCTATTTTAAGAAGCATATGCAGGCTGCTCCAAACCTTGCCTAATGTAAGGGAGACAGGCCACTGCTGGCCAAGGAATCATCAGGCAGGCTTTCCCACCCTCCTCCCTGATGTAATTATGTATACCTCTGGTGCTTATTACACTGCACTGCATCAAACAGGCCTCAAGGCTGTGACCAGAATATGGCTTTTGAATAAAGCCTTCACTAGTAAAACAATCCAAAATATATTTATGCTTTTCAGAGCCTGTTTGTTTTCAAAGTATCTGCAGTTATGTATCAGGAGTAGGACAAAAGAACAGCTGAAGTTCTGAATCCAATTAAGAGTTCAGCTAAACTGTAACTGAGGTGCCAAAACATCCCTCATCTCAAGAATTGTATTAACTTCGTAGGTTTGCTACAGAGTTACCCTAAACCCATTTCAACTGATGTGAGGAACTTCTAGCACCTGTCATTAACAGTGTGTTTTCTGTCTTCTAAGACAAACTGTTCACTAACAGGAGCCGCAAGATCTAGCAACATCACTCAGACAACTTCTTCCTTTGGAAGTGCAAGCAAACGAATTGAAGTTGCCTCTTATCAGGAAAAAGTTAGAGAGCTACTAATACAAAACTTGCAAGAATTAAACAAATTCTGACTTTTTTCTTTTATTGCGATGTGCAACAGAAAGCAGGAGACAAAGGTATTCTGGTTTTATCAATCTTGCTTTGGTTATTTTCCCAAAAAAAGCCCTTTAAGAAATTCTTTGCATCTCTCTTCACAGTGTAACTAACCAGTGCACACAGGAGATCCACAGCCTCTAGAACCAGTTCCTGGTGTCCAATCCGTGAGATACCCAAGTCTTCAAGGTCCTGGTGAGAAATCTGTAACAGCTGCTCACCATTTATCTTCTCCCGTTCAAATTTATGGACATACTGCTGCAGGCAATCATCCAGGCCTACCAAAACACACAAAAGAGACGAGGGGACATTAGAAACAAACAAACAAATCCCCCCCCAAAAATCTAGAAAAAGGCAGAAATTTAAAGTTCATCTAATATACAGTGCAAAATTATGAATGAAACTTGCAGTGACTGAGGTTGTGACTGTGCCACAGGAGCACAGCAATAGAGCACATAAGTTATGGGGATCTTTGGGTCACCTAAGTCAAGGCACAACCTGCCTGCTCCTTGTGGATCAAGCTCAGCCAGTAAAAATGTGCTTTGTTGTCTGCACAGGCAAAGTGACGAAGGGACATACACATCAGGGTAACCCAAACCCTGAGGGGCATCCATAGCAACAACAAAAAAATAACAACTGTCCAAAAAAAAAACCATTCAGGGCAAGGCAAGATCAAAGATCTTGCCCAATGCCTGTTAAACAAGCAAAGAAACAAAAGCATAAACTGATGAGAAGGAAAATGACCAAAAAAAAAAAAAAAAAAAAACCAAAAAAAAAAACCCAAAAAGGCAAAGCAATCAAAGGGAGGTTTGGCTCAAGTCTCATTATTACCTTGATTTATAAGAGCCTGCAGCTTCCTGAAGCAGCCATTGCTTCCCCTTTCTGAGGATCAACAACACACACCAGTAAGAAATCTAAACCATTTTTCTATCTAGAAGTATTTTTAAAACAGTTTAGGCTATTTTGTCCCAGCAATATCCCCAAAATCCTCACTTTAAACAATGATTCTATGATCCTGTTCTCTACAGTAGGTTTTTCCAAGTGATTACAGAAAGTGTTTCTGGTTTTTATCTCATTTTACTCCAAGCTTCATGTGTTAATCCTGTTTCCTTGTATATTTTCCTTATTTCCTCTGTAGTTTAAGAGCCTGTGAACAGCAACAATCTGGAGGAGAATTTGGATGGATGTGTTATTTTTTAAATGTTTCAGTGCTCTTGTAACTATGTTCCCCTTCAATATTTTGGCTGGAGCAAAAGGAACAGACCCAATTAGGTCTGTTTCACAGGAATACACCATGCTCATTGAAAACAGTTGACATGAACAAAAATTCAAATAACACATTTGACGTCTTCGTTGTATTGTCCAATACAGCTACATTGTTTTACCATTCCTTTTTAAAAAAAGGTTGAACCTTTACTTGAATAAAGGATGTTTATGCACAACTCCGGTTCAAAAGGAAACCATTGAGATGGGCAGGATATCAAACGCAGCAGATGAGAAACACGAACAGCATCCTGAACTACAGAGAAATGAAAACACCAGCACTCAGCTCCACTCGTGGAGCTGCAGCAGCAGCCTGGAAAACAAGCGCTCCCAGCACACTCTACCACCTAGAAAACACTTGACTCAAATCACAAAAGGGGTTTGGGGAGTCACGTGAAACAAATTCACGCCCAAACAGCAGCAGGAGCAGGCACAGCTTCCCCACAGTGCCTGTGCACAGCAGATGTGCAGAGGATGGGCTCCAAAGGCACAGCAGAGGATGGGCTCCCAAAGGCACAGCAGATGTGCAGAGGATGGGCTCCAAAGGCACAGCAGAGGATGGGCTCCCAAAGGCACAGCAGANGGATGGGCTCCAAAGGCACAGCAGATGTGCAAAGGATGGGCTTCTAAAGGCACAGCAGATGTGCAGAGGATGGGCTCCAAAGGCACAGCCTGACTGAACACACACCCCTCACCCTTCCAAGTCAATGAGGACAGGCACCCCTTCACAGGACTCGGGCAAGCCTAATTATGAGAGTAAATCAACATCTGGCTGAACAAGCTCGACTCCTCCCTGTGCAGAGCTACCAGCGCACACCGCTTGATTTTTAAGTATAATTATGAATGGAAAAACCCGCATGCAAGTCTAGCAGTCTCCCAGGGCTACACTTGTTCAGGGTGCACTCCAGTTTCTTCCCATAAGTTTTGGCAAAGCTGCACAAATTTTGAAAATTGAGCCCACTGTTCCCTTTCCCACAGGCACCAAATTCCTCCTTAGGCTATACAAACTCTTTTCCCAGGAAAAATAATAAAATAAAATAACTGGCCTTCATTGTTTAACAATTTATTTTTTCAAACAAATTCACAACCATGAATGACATACAGTGCACATATTTGGCATTCCCAATTTTTATTGCTGCCTCGCAGACCACTGTTTCCCATCATTTGCTCTTGTAACCCCATAGTTTCCATTACAAACTACACAAACATCTAAAATAAAACACTTCATTCAGCATGCAGTCAAGGCTTTATTTTTAAAGGTTTTTATGCAGTTTGGATTTTGCCTAATATTCTTTCTAGAACTTCATTTTATGCTAAATCATGGAGATTCAAATGTATATACCCTCCCCAAAAAATACAACTATGGGTCTTCATTTGCCTGTGCTTTTTTAAACTCATGCTTGCCCATTCTTGAAGGTCTATTAAAAAATGAAGGGCTACTTTAAATCTATTTTTTTTTTATCAAGAGCACTTAAAAACAGTACTTTTATAACCACACTGAAGGACTATATTTTATAAAATAAGATATTACAATATTGCAGAAATGTTGACTCAAAATAGGCAACACAGCAGCACAACTGCTCAGCCAGACTCATATTTAAGATTAAATGACAAAACTATGCAAAGCAGGAAGTCAAGACAGACCCATGAAGTCATGTACTGGTAGATAGTTTAAGATGAGCTTACCAGCATTAGAAAAATTGCTGTTGTATTTACTAAGAAACCTAGGGGGAAATTTTAAACATTTTAATTGAGATTGCAACCACATTTTATAGCCTATAGTTTAATTTTCCATGATATGAATGAAATGTCTAAACACATGGTAATCAAACACATCATGTGCAAACCACACTTCCAAGAGGGAAGAAAGAAGGGAGGAAGGACTCATGACCCAATTCAATGAATTTTAATACTATTTAAGCAAAGTTTTAAAATCAGCATTCACATGTCACCAGTAGTCTGCATGAACTGCTTATTTTTCCCTTTTTCCACACATCTATATTCTTTCCATGTGTTTTTTCCCATGAACTTCAGAATCTTATGGAGACTTGCTATTGTCAATTGCAATGTCTGGACATTGTTGAAGAAATTAGATGAATTAAAAACAATAAAAAGCAAGTAGAGATTACTTAGATAAGTTCTTACACTACTTAGAAAGACACTTTCTTACATGCCAGGTCATTTTCAACAGTGCAATATTATCAGGTTCAAGCAAGAAAGTAGTTTTCTCAAAAATACAATTAAGACTGACATGGTGAAAAAGGTATCTGTATTTATCTCCTTTATCCGCTGAAGAGCCTTTCTCAAAACTAACCTATAAATTTTCAACTCAAAATGTGTTTAAAAAGCATTTGTCTCAATCACGTGTGAAATCTTTACATTATTCCACACACAACAAAACCACGCACAAAAGAATGTCCTTTCTATTTATGTAATTATTAGAGAATGAGGAAAGGTATAAATAAAAATAGCAATTGCAGAATATTATTCAAGTTTTAGAACACCAGTAGCAGAGATTAACTGGGGGAGGGAGAGTGACAGAAACAGACTAATTCAGTTAGGTTTTCACAACTCACATAGCACTTTCTGATAAACAGCAGTGTAATTTGAACAAAACTCCCTCCAAAATTTTGGCAGGTGTAGAGATGTGCAATAGATCCTAAGAACTGTCTAGACTTTTCTGTCTAAAATAACCACCAAGAAAAGCACCCCTGAAGACATTCAATACCTTGCATTCATGCAAAAACATTAGGACAGAGATTACACTTAAGGATTTGCACTGATACCAATCTCAGTCTGTTTCCACAATTAAGAAAGTTATTTTGTATAAGAATTGAGGGGAAGAAAGAGACAACTTGGAGGGAGTTAAGGGTGAGGCTTGGGTCCCAGCCATAACTATCGGTTTTCTATTCAGACAGAATTAACATTTCTATAGTTGAGAGATATCAGCCATCGAGCAGTGGCATACCTGACTCCCCAAAAACTAGAGAGGTGTGTTTGTGAGCAGAGTCCTTAAAAAAGCGTGAGTTGGACACAACCAAACAATTTACTTACCATAAAGCAACAATTAGCTAATCCATCACAGGCACAGCTGACTTCCCAACTCTTTTTTCCTCCCTCACTCTCTTTTCTTGTGATACTACAGTCAATAGACAGTGGTATCTGTGATCTCTTTTCTTGTGATCCCACAGTCAACTGTCCCACACAGCAGGGCAGAGGGGGCAGAGAGCAAGGTAGAGGAGATGGACAGGGCAAGGGACTGAGGAAGGCACCGGGAGGGGAAGCTGGAATGTGACAGGGATTCATTTCCTTACATTCAAGAACAGATTCTCAGGACAGGTCATAAAATGCCAAAAGTTGACAGCAGGAAGCGGGAGGAGCTCAAGCCACTTGAACAGAGGAAGAACTCACACGTACAAAAGCTTTTCCTTCACCAAGCAGGAATATGGGGATCATTGCTCACTGCCTCAAGGAAATAAAGCATCATTATGATCATGTTCTCTCCTCTGTTGGGCCACTCTAACAAGCAGGCAGCACCTGGCATCTCAGCACAAAACCAAGGTTCAACTACAACCCTCATCCCATTAAGGAGCTCCTTGGGACCTTGGACAGCCTGTTAGGATAGGACTGTCAAGTCAAAGTCATCTTTGCCTCATCACCTTAAAACTGACCCTCCCACCCGAAAAAGTCACTCTTATTCTGGTCTCCTCTTCAGGGTCTATGTAGTTGACACTTTTAGTACCTAAAGATTCCCTGCACACATCAATTTCATCCCTCCCAAGCCTTGAAAGATAATCAGCTGCATGAGAATCTTTGGCATATCCCATGGTACAGGCCATTATACTGTCATTTACATTCCACATCATTTTATAACAGCTACTGTGATAGCTTCCTCTATCAGAGATCATTTCCTCTATTTCCAGGACTGGAAGAAATTAATTAAAGATAAAGCAGGAGGGAATCAAGACAGCAAATTTACACTAGAAAGAGAAAATAACTACTTCATAAGCAGATGAACCAGCACCTGAGATGGCAAATGAAAATATGGAAAAAGGGTCTGCAAGACAGCTGAAAGCTGAAGCAGCTCAGTAGGACAGATACAGGGTGAAAAGAAATAAGAAAGGTTCAAGGAGAAGAAAATAAATACATGGTTTTCTTTAATATAGAACACAGTGGGAAGGTTTTACACAATAACATCACAGATGCCATTCTTCTCCTGCAGTATCACAAACAGAACCAGGGATAACTTTAACAGAGGAATTCAAGGTTATTTTAAAGGAGGATAAAAAAATTAAATCTAGAGCAGTCAGTAGAAACTTATTTCACTAACAATTTGATCCTAGGTAGAAACTGACTTCCTAGGATGTGCTGCCTGATTGTTAGCTATCATCAATGTTTTCATGTAAATCTTTGCAAAAGTTTCTGAAAAGTTTAGTTATCAACTAGTGTGAGCCACTTTTAGGGGCCAGAAGAGACCTCAAAGGTCTTAGCTTTCCAAGAAAATGCCTTCAAGAGATCTTTGTATTATTGTCTAGTACAAGTGTGAAAAAATTTCCTCATTCCACTTTTTATTCTCATGTAATTTTAAAATCAGTCATAACACTGCCACCATCTGAAGTATCAATCACTTAGAAAAACAAAACAACACATAATCAAAGAGCAAGAGTTTCTTATTAGCACCATAGAAAAATGTCTCCAGCCTAACCAGATTGTTTATTAAGTAAGCTCTTCTCATGTAGTCTATTGTAAACTCTTCTATGGTTTTGTCTGAGCACCTGCATCCTGATGAAACAGGCACAACGTGCTGCCTCACCAGCAGGCACTGGTGCAGCTTTGCTGAGCACAGGCACTGCCAAGAGCAGCCAGAACTGTGCAGAATTTCTTGTCAGTCTCCCCCATCACACAGGGATGGCCCCAGACAAATTGCTGGGCTCTGCCTGCCAGTCAGGATGCAAAGGGCAGCTCTCTCATTCAGGTCACAGCAGGACAGAGGGAAATGGTGAAGCTTCAGCCTCAATAATGAGTGCTTTACTGTCCCCTCTGTAATCCCCCCTGACTGACAGTTGCACAGAAAGGCTTTTGCAACATGTTTCTATTTTCAGTATTTTCAACTAATATATTTAGCCTGGAAAAACAGGCTCCATACTCATGCATTCATGTTACCTCAAAATAAATCCATTCATTCCATTCAAATCCATCCATAAATCCCTTAGCCTTTTTTTTATTTTTTTTAGCACAAAACTGAAAGCTTCGCCTTGTCATAAAAGAACTCGTGGGTAAGTTAGGGTTGTAAGCTATCCCGACCAGAAGGGAAACAGCGACTATGTTTAACCTTTAGTTGCTCAGTATAGATACAATCTCAGACTGACAGCCCTTGGGTTATGCTACACTTTTTATCAGTGCTCCCTACAAAGCCACTGATTGCAACCATTCTGGCAGTGCCTATTACCTTGGTCCAGACAGTAAATCTGAGGACAACTCTAAACTTTGGCACTTGAGAATCACACAGTATCTTCAGAAACACTCAAATTAGTTCACTGAACCCTTCCAATACTCCAGAAGTTTTATAAGGCAAGACTTCTCTCTACAAAAGCCAGAAAAATTAACTCAAATACTCCTCAAAAAATATTTTCAGGAAACTAAGCAGACAAGTTTTACAGAAGAAAATACTTTGGGGAGAAGGACATGATAAAGGCCTGTAAAGCCAGAAGTGGCCAGAAAGAACGCAGATTGCTCATCATCTCTTCCAACACAGGAATCAGAGTGAAGCAAGCATGTAACAGGTCCAAACAAGTCATAAAGGAGTGACTCTTCCTTCACACAGCAGTATGCAATGAATGCTCAATATCCATACACAGAGTCAGGGAAAGGTAAAGAGGTTCATGAAAGAAATTGCCACAGAAGCCAAGTCTGACCCTGACAGATGCAAAAAGAGATGGTTTAAGGCTTGAGGAACAGGAAATGCACAAGGAAATACAGTGTGTCATCTTTCCTCTTGTACTGCTTAATTTACTCCTTTTTGGCAAACATTCAGGACAGGACACTTAGCTAGGCAGCACAGAACACATAACTATCACAGCTGTGTCATACACAGCACCAAAACATAGATGGCAGCTTCCCCATTAATTATTTTTAGAACCATAGAATTGTTTGGGTTGGAAGGGACCTTAAAGATCATCTTTTTTCACATCATTCAATCCACAGCCCCCCCTCAGTACGGGCAGGGACATCTTCCACTGGACCAGATGGCTCAAAGTCCCATCCAACCTGGCACTGAACATTTCCAGGGATGGGCCACCCACCACTTCTCTGGGCATCTTGTTCCAGCGCCTCACCATTCTCACAGCAAGGGTGAGCTCCTATTCTAAGACTTGAGAAAACTGTCTCTCTTCACTTGTGAAAGCTACTCTTGGTTTTAACATTTTATGTAAGAGTAACAAGATTTTCCCAAAAAGGCAAAACTCTGTATAGAGTAATTAGAGTTGGAGAGGTAGAGGGGAAGAAGAAAAAGCTATACACTAATACTGAATTGTGATATCAATTTAAGCCAAAGATAGATCCAAAGCTTTTTCAGACTGGTTTAAAAAAATACAGCCAAAAATTTACCCTAGTAATACTAGGAAATAGATCACAGTGAATCACACAGCTGCTCTCATGGGTTTAGTAATCTAGATTGAGATATTAACAGCAAATGGAAAATTGCTAGAGTGAATTAATTTATAAATTGCAGCTTTGATTGACAATGAGTGAATTTGCATCAGAACTCCAAAAAGAGATTTGACATGGAGAAATGGTAGTACAATAAGCAGTGATAAAGGCAGCTCTGTAATAGTTGAGAAGTTAATGGTATTTAATTCCAAAATTTCAACTAAAATTCAAAGTAGAGTTGACTTTTCTTTCTTTTTAATAGCTCTTTTTCAGATAATTCATGAAAAAAATTGGGGTGGGGAAAGAGAAACTTATTTCTAACATTTTCCATAGAGGGGTTCTTATTATGACATAGCTTTGAGACTTTGAATTAAAGGCAAAATTGAAATGCAATGTTACAGAAAAGTGAGTAGTGATAGCATGTCACGTATCTAAAAAAAAAAAGAAGAGGGAAAATACAACTGGAATACAGTATAACATCATAAAGGTTTAACCAGAAAAAGCAGGCATCACAATATACATGCAGTCATGCTTTTCACTAGCAGAACTGGCCTGGATATCTGTGCAAAGCTGTGGGGCCCTAGGCCACAAGCCCGTGGGGCTTTGGTGCCATCACACTCACTGGTATCACCCACTTTCCTAAGAGATTGACTCATCTGTGAGAATTCAGCCATTAAATATCACTTGGCTTCCAGAGGTGAAATTTTCACTCACCTGGGAGAGAGAGGGAAGAGATGAGACACCCCCTTGCTGAGGAGTTACCACTCAGCCCCAGGCAGTCAGACCCCACGGTGCTACCCCAAATACTCATCCTGGGAAAAAATGGGTTTCCAAGAAAGAACAGAAACCACAAACAAGAGTTCATACTCAAAAAAACAGCAGCATGATATCTTGCTGCCAGCATTTCAGCTGTAACTCTTTGCTAATCCCACACACAACCACAAAAAGGACTCCTGACCAGAGAAAGATGAAGGGTGAAAAAAGAAGAGAACCAATGCAAACTATTTTTTCCTGCTGACTTTGATGTATTCTCTGCATGCATCAGGGATTAAGGTCCATACGATGCAGTAGCTTCACACAGAGCAACACTCACTCTTTGGTTTTCCCTTTTCAAAAATCAACTGCACCACTCACTGACCAGCTACGTGTTGCAAAATCAATCTTTCCATGCTTTAACAGATTTTGTTTGGCACATTACATGAATGAGGTGGAAGCAGAGCATATCCACATGTTCTGTGCAGACAGACCTGGCACTCTTAGTTTCAACAGAACATGCAATAAAAGCCAACACTCAGCAAATGCATGCAAACACATCATTAAAACAGAGAACACACTTGCTTTAGGCAGACAAGCCCAAATAGATTCCTAGCTAATAATGCCACAGGATGTCGTCAGGGACACTTGTGACAACATCCTCCCCCATCTCATAGTAAAAACAATATCCTACTTGTGGCAAGGTGCAACTTGCACTCATCTGCTGGGTGCAGCACAAGCAAGGCAATATGAACCAAATACAATGGCAGTATGCTGTAGCTGTAATGAGGCCCTTTTATTTGTTGCTCCAGTACCATTTAAGAACTACTATAAACTCCAAACTGAAACAAGAAATCATCTTTTTTCCCCAATATACATGGAGAAGTGTACCTATTTGGCTGTTGGTTGCATTTGAAACAGTGGTACTAACATGAGTTTAGAATGGCCTCCAGCTGACACACAAGCACTTCAGCCAGCTTGACCCAGATCTTGTTATTCTTTTTCATCCTAATTCTTTACCATTACATCTAGCAATCAACTTATATCCCTCCAAAAGAATTATTTTAAACCCACAGAGCATATTGTAGTAACTACTGCAATGGCAGAAAAAATTGCACATTGTAATAAAAAATAAGGGGGTTTTAAACAAAAAAGGTGGTTCTTGAACTAATTCATGCAAACTTTTGATAGCTATCATGCCCAGTGAAACAAACCTTATGTTAGTCACAACCTAATAAAATGGTTTTGCTGGTGAAGACATGACTGACAGTGTCAGCAAATACAGAGCTTTCAGCACAGTAGAAGCATAATTACTCCGTGTGACTTTACAATTGCATACATTATGTGAGGCAAGAAAGACAACCAAATACCTGTACTGAGAGAGATGCAACAGGACTTAAAATACTGCCAGTTTCTTGCTACACCCTAAAGAATTCTCTTCTTAAATGGTTTGCAACTGATATGGTGACTAAACAAAAGGTGTTGCTTAAACAGGGCATCACCAGAAGTGAGCTACTTTATTACACCAGCATACAGCATACATCAATTTCACTCACACACTGAGTGTTGAACTGCTCCACATATATCAGAATATATTAATATGTCCTATGGACTGCTAGTGACACAACATATCATCCTCATGTACTGTGCCAAAACTCTGACAATGAAACTTTCACCGCAGTTTCAATGTGGGGAATCTGTTCCACTCTGAGTTTGAAAACCACACTCCTCTTGGATACCCCCAAGTTTGTTTCCCAACAATTCAAAGAAACACTAAGTCTTTCTCCAGCAGAAAAAAAAAGCAAGTGGTAAAAACAAAAGCAAAAAGTGGAGAAAAACAGATGATTCTGGTATTCATTTTTCTCAGCCCACTAAAGCTTTTTTTCCACACTAAGTACACTTTAAGACATGCTGGTCAAGGCATTCTAAATTGTACTCAGACAGGAGTTTGCAACTTCTACAGTGCCAGTAGATCTGTTCACCAAAAAACTGTTTTGCTTCATTGATGCAAATAAAGCTTTGCCTAGGCACAGTAGAGTTTTGGCAAGAATGAAAGCACTGTTATTTGGCCATTGAAAGCTGAAGCTGAGAAAAATCTACAAACAAGGCCTTTCTCCCTCTCTCCACAGAGAGCTTGACTTTATAGGGAATCACTCCTCTTCACCATGTGCTCCCTCCTGCATAGGGCACACAGGATGACTGCTGCAGAAACAAAGCACCCATGGGCACACCACAGCCCCATTTGTCCCCTTCTGCAGCCAGGCGGCAACAGGAACAGGGGTGGGAGAGCAATTGCCATGGCAGCTTCAGGCTGGTCAGCACCCTGACTCACCCTCTTAGTGAGGGGGCCTCATGCAGGAGGACAAACACGACCTCAAAAGATTCACTGGATCCCAGACAGCACAAAGAGATGTACAGGTGGTTACTGCCGACTCACTTTTACCAAAACCTGGGGTAAAGCTCCCCCACATCACCAGAGAGACTTGGCCAAGCCATGGAACATCAACATCTTGCAAGCAGAAGGCAAGCCATGAGGATGCCTGTGCCTCAACTATGCAATAGGACTCCAAAAGTTCAGCAGCAGCAGCAGCTTCAGCCAGTATAATGGGCTGCAAATTGGAAAAACACAGAGGATATAACCCAGTCTGCCTCCTCTGCTGTGGAGTTACTGCAAAACACAAGGGCAAAAGATGCAGGGGGTGGGGACAGAGAGCAGAAAATGGCACAACTGTGACCAGGAGAGCTCCTCCATCTGAAACCTGGCTCGTGCTTTGTGAGACCCCCCACACATCCTCACCAGACTGGCTGCAGACCCCACTCAGAGACATGCATTTCCTCACACCCATTAACAGCTCCAAAGAGAAGCCCAAAAGAAATCTCACTGCTGCTACTAACAGATACAGCTGTTTTCACTAAATCAACGCAACCGCAGAGGAAATACATTTCCCAGAATTTTCCAGCTCACACAACTATGCTGAATTTGTTGTGTGGTTTCTTTTTAATGCCACTATTCTAACACACACATCTTACAGGAGAATTTTTACTCAAAACAAGTCCTTAAAGCACCACCATTTTGCTTACAGAAATATAATAGCACTGGACATAAAATAGTTCCAATGTTAGATATGGAGTCATTCACAAGATTACAAGAACCAGATTCTTTTTTTGTTTAAGGGAAACAAATTAATTTTGTTTTATTGTTCAACTGGAATACATATTGCAGCTTAATCCATAGCAGGAATAGAAATTGTTTCAATCTCCAGAGGCAAAAACTCTAGAAGCTGTGGAAATTATGGAATTTGGACTCAGTCTGTAGTTCATGATGTATGGCTGAAGACCACCTCTTCAGTCTTATTCTTCCCATTGCCTTCTCCAACATCCCTGGTCCCCTACTTTCTCACCTCTGAATCACAGAGCAGGTAAAGTTGGAAGGCACCATGGTGGGGTCTCCTGATCCAACATCCCAGCACTGCACTACCTGCATCTTGCCAGAAAACCCACCACGTCCATAGCAAAAGGGAGGAAAACTACAGGTGATGAGGGGGTCTCACCATGTGCTCTGGCTGTACCCAAGCATATTCTGGGAGGAATGCCGGGGCACCAGAGAAATGCTGCAAATAGCAGGCTGGACCAACACTCCCCATCTGTCGTAGACATCTTTTTGTGAAAATCTTTTCTTAGGATTTTTTTCCCTTCTGAGAAGCTGAGGCCTCAGAAACAAAATGTAAACATTGGTTATCTGCTGCTGTGGAATGCATCAGGTAGATTTTTGATTGGCTCATCTTGGATGTTTATAATTAATGGCCAATCAAGGCCAAGCTATCTCGGACAGAGTCCGAGAGAGCTACCTTTTGTTATCATTCTTGTCTATTCTATTCTTAGCTAACCTTCTGAGACAAACCTTTTCCTTTGACTTCTTTTTAGTATACTTATAATGTAATATATATATATCATAAAATAATAAATCAAGCCTTCTGAACATAGAATCAACGTTTTCATCTCTTCCCTCATCCAAGAACCCCTGTGACCACTGTCACACCCATCCCTGGCACACTAGTGTACCACCTGGCAGCAAATCACACCACGCAAGGCACAGGTTTAGGCATAGCTTTGGGGAATTATGGGTGCCATACAGGGGGAAGCAGTGCAGGACTGCACTGGGCACCATGGATTTAAGGAATATAAGGCTCTTTAATGACTGATAGGACACTGGACAAAAGACTCATTGGTTAAGGCTGCAATCACGCCTACAGGTTACTTGCTGATTGGTTGTCACACTGTAAGCGCTTTGGCTAGGGTGTGCTAATTTCGTTTTCATATCTTGCTTGGCATCCGGCTTTGTCCTTGCACAATGTTCATTCTTCCTTGTTCTGTGTGTTTGAGGACGATACATGGTCTTCAAAGTAACTCTGTAATCTGCAGGCCAGGGTTGTCCAGTCCCTGCAGGAGTACAGCATGCCCTTGTTCTGCCAAGAATTCCTCTGCAACAGTGAATGCTACAAAAGAGAGGACAGTGAGGAACCCCGTGTGGTATAGAACGTAGGCTTGCACTGCTTGCAAAAAAAAAGAAAACATTTAACTCCTTACAAAAGAGTATGTTTGGCAGGTTTCACTCCAACTCTCACATATCCTTAATCCAGTTTTCCAAGCAGCAGACATTGAAGTTAAACTTACAAAAAGGCATCTTCCTACCATTGTACTTTTCCAGTTTACCTAACTTCATTATTACTATAAAGTAATTCACAATCAAATTCAAACAATTTTCACAAGAGCAGACATAGGAACACTTGTGGACAACCTAATGAGCCTTTTCCCTTATAGACTCTTGGAATTTCAATTGTAATGTTAATGCATTCACAGTAACATGAAGCTTACACCAGCGCCATCACAAGATGAAACTGCAAGGTGTCAAAAATTCAAAAGTGTCTGAAAGAGGAAGTGTTTCTGCTTCACAGAGAGGTAACTCCAGTAGAACAGTCACCTGTATTTCCACCTATATTATCTTTCACCTACTGACACTTCAAAGCAGTGCTTCTTCAGTTCATTATTTTCATGCATTTAACTATTCTCTTTGTCTACAAGGCATCACTGAATTCTTATGAATAATCAAGTTTTCCTCATACTGAGATTCTTCTGTGCCACTATACAGTTGGGTGGGGTTTTTTGTGTTTGATCTGTATGATTTTGTGTGAGTTTTTTGTTTGGTTTTTCTTATTATAAGAACAATGCTACACTTAAAACTTTTTTTAGCAAAATATCATTTTCTCCATAGGTTAATTTTTTTATTAGGGATGGCTTTCATACCAAACTAATTATTCAAGTTAAA
>WBNQ01087684.1:3245-33577 GCA_013401375.1 Spizella passerina
GATGCATACAAATGGTTGCAATAAGCCAGAAAGAGAAGAGATAATTGGATCATCATTGGATACAGACACTCTTGATACAGATTTGCTCCTCTGAAATCATTGCTACAAAGTATCAAGGCACCTATGTGACATAAAATTATGCAAATAACTTCAGGTAGCGCCCTACCAATCCCAAGGGATGGAAGTGACCCGAGGCAGACTCCAGCTACTGCCAAGGCTTTGATTGAATGAACTTTAACGTGACCTCTGCCGAGGATCCTGCCGGTGCATAACAATGAGAAGTGCACAAAGACAGCCTCGTCTCTGGCACTGTCTTGGGCAGGGCTGGCTCCACACACAGGCCATGAAACACACCCCCACACCCCAGACTTTCACAAGTCATTTAGGTTTGGATCCAAAGTCTGAGTTACTGATCAAGAAGTTAACTGATGCTATTCTGACAGTGGCAAAGCTAGTGTCAGACTTAGTGAAAGTGAACTTTTACATCCCCAGGAGAGGAATACAGGAATAGGTAAATACTCTCTTCTATAAAATCTCCAAGTAGTTCAGATGTTAAAACTTTGAACTCTCTGGTTTTGTAGAGTACATTCTCTACAACTGATTATAAAATACACATAGACAAGTCATCTTTAGGTATCTGTTGATCAAAAAAATGAAAACTCCCTAATTGAGTGTTTATGTACAAAAGGAGAATTGTCCTATCAAACCTTCCTGAGATCTTTCTGTTAAACAGAAATTAAAGAAACAAACAACTCTTCAACTTAAGCTTAAACATTAAATCCCAGATATTAAACACACAGGGTATTCCCTGCTGTGTATCAGGACCTCTTTAGGTGCACCTCAGCTGCCAAGCAGCATCTCCTCTTGAGCCCAAGCCATAGGCCCAGATCAGCCCACTGAACAATTCCTTTGTTCCTGGGCTCTTCCCAAGAACTGCAAGGCACAGAACTGAGGATCACTCAGAGGATCACACCATATCTGCATGCTTGCTGTGCTCAGCTAGACAATTACTAAGCAGTGCAATGCAAAGGATAGTGAGGTGCAGTTTGAGAACCCCAAAAGGGCTAACATGAGAGAAAAGAAACACACACAGAAAGCCAGCAAGCCATCCTAGTGCGACTCAAGTACAACTTGCTGCCATATCTCTATGATCTCCTTTGTGACAGGACGCAGTGGAAGAAAGGGAAAGAAGTACAGGAGTGGTCTTTGGAGAACAGATGAAAACATTAGGAAGAGATCCTGGCTTGGTGTTTCCTTTGAAGAATAAAATAGGCAGGCGGTCCATTTTCCATTAACAAGAACTTGCACTGATTTTTAAACTACAGGTATCAGAAATAAATCTTTCAACATCCAGCTGAGAGTCCTTATTTCCCACTCAAAAAGCTTTGTCAGTGTTTTGTTCCAGCCAAAGGCCATATGGAAACTTTTCAACAGGTGTTAACACTCATCTTCCAGTCAGCTGTTTAAAGTGTGTCTGACTGGATTATAACTGACCCTTCACTCTTGAAGGCACACAAAGGTGTGGCCTAAGGTCAATTAAATCCCTACAAGTAATTTTTTATGTCAGAATGAGGCAGAGTGCTGCAAGGCTAATTTTTCTTTTGCCAGAAAGATCAAAATCAGTGACTTAGTAGAAAGACAGCTGATGCTATGAAGAATTCACACAGAGAAAGATCCAGGATGGAAGATGTTAGACCAAAAAGAAGCACAAACTGCAGCTGAATATGGTGCTGCAATGGGTTATTTCCACTTGGATCTATACATGGCAAAGAATCAGTCCCTTTTGCTTGCTCAGAAAAAGGATGTCTCTACATCTATAGGTAGAAGACTCCTCAATCACTCATTTTTCCAGAGAGTTTATTCTTAAATGAATAAAATTTTTTCCTGAATGTTTAGCTGTAAGTCTACAAATGAAGAAAGTGCAAGTGTGAGTTGTAAGCATGATGACACCAAGTTACAGGCAAAAGCAAAAACTGTTTCCTAGAGTGTGCACAGAGCACATCACTCCCAACACTGCCAGGTACATATAGGGAAAATGCTTGATCAATGAACAGTCTATTAAAAAGAATGCTACGGGAATGGTATAATTTTACTGGGTAAAGGATAAAACCAGCTAATGATAATAACAGCAGTCAATTAACTGGTAATCTGGAATGCTAAAAGGGAACTCCAGGCTATTGCAACAAAAACGTACTACAGAAATTTTCTAACAAGTGCTGTTTCTGTTGAAGTTAATGGTAGTTCTACAAGTGGCTGTATTTTGAGATGGTTTGGTTTCTTTCCTGGACAGAATCACTTCAACTTTTTGTAAGATAACCACAAAAATAATAAAATTCTCCACTGGTCTCCAGCAACTGCTGCATTTTTTCCTGTGATAAAATATTAAGTAGGGAGTGACAAACCTGCGTGGAAAATAAAAGAGCATTCCCTTGCCCAGCCCCTCAAAAGCAAACAAAACTATGCCTCATCCAAGCAAATATTAAAAGAGGGTTTGTTATACTTTTTTATTTTAAGGCATAACCTATTTCCATTTTTTTTTTCAAAATAGCATGGGCAATATGGTTATTGCAATGTTTCTAGCCCAAACCTAAGGCATAACCTTACAGAAAAGCTTTCTACTGTAAAATGCTAAACTCTGTTTTCAACCTTGAGTATACTGGACAAAGATTTTCCAGTGCATGCACATTGAATACTCATGCTTTTTTCATACACTTTATGAAAAGACATCTTTTACAACAAAAACTAATGTTAACTCATACTGTCAAAATTTTTGTCGACACTGAAGTGAGGGAAAGAAAGCCAAGTTGTCGCTTCTTTCTAATTGTGTGTCTGGTACTGTCTAGAACAAGGGTCAGCAGCCTGCAGCACATGCACAGATTCAGCATTTAGCACACAGCATAGCACAAAGGCTGAGTGGGGTCAGCAACCAGGAGCAGGTGGAATCTCAGAAGGGCAGCAGCTCCCAGGTTTTAACTCCTGGTTTCCAGCAGCTGCTGCAGGGATCAGCTAATAAGCAGTGTCTTCCCTTCTGAAGGGGTGTTCATACCCGAGGATTCCATCCTCTGGCTTTGGCACAGTGATCTGCCAGTACAGTGCTGAGTGCCCAGCACAAGCTGCAGCCACTGAACTGTGCCACTTTCCCTGGTTTTGCATTCCTGCTCTGGCAAAGCAGAGCTAACAGCTGGGACAGCTCTTCCTTTAATTGTTCTTGAGCTGGAACTTGCTTTGCACTCCTTTCAATGTCTACAAGCAAACCAGCTCACTCTATACTGATAGAGTACTACCACTACTGATAAATACAAAATATAGCTTCCTTTTGGAGGAATCCCCAGTATTTCCATATATGTGCCAAGAAATCACTGTATACATCAATTGCTGAGCTGTGCAGATCCATTACTCTGGCATTTATCCTGCATTCTTCTGTAAAAACACCTACAACTATATACATATTTAAACAGCTCAACTACCTCCTTTTTTCCCCTAAGCTCCTGAAACCAGAACTAGTAAAAAAAGAGGTTAGTCCACTATAAAGCAACATCAAAGAATAATTAAAACTCCCTCAATTTTGAAGTCAGAAACATTTACTTTATTGTATAAAGAAGGCAAGACAAAAATACAGTCAAGAATTGGCAATATTTCTGCCAGCGCTTTTAGAATAATGCTGAAGTCAGGGCAAAATAACTCCATCAGTCATTTTTCTGAAAAGCTGCAAGGATTAAAGTTCCCTCTCTATTTTTTTAAATACTTGATAGATATTCAAATGCAACAAAAATGACTTTAAGTTGGCCAGAAAAGCTGTTTTCTTTGCACACAGTAAAGTACTGGTAATAGGAAATTAAAAAATAAGACAAATCCTGTATAATTTGAAGTTCAACCAAAACATTCTATTAAAAATGAAAACAGAGAACCTTTACTGACGTGTGTAAAGGCAATCAGTGTAATGCTGGTACACAAAATTCTACTATTTTCAAACACAGCAGTAAAGAAAGTAATTGCTCTTTGATATCAGTCTGCACATTGTGATGAATGGCTCTGATTCAGTTCAAGCAAATTATTTATGTCCAGAATTGTGGTGTCCTAGAACAATAAACTGTGGAAACCATTACAATATTAACACTTTCCACTAATAAATATGAAAACTGAATGTGTACATAGCTTGCTCTGTACACTATGGTAAGTATCATAAAACTCTAAAATTCAAAGTTCTAAGTTATATTCAAAATTAAGACAGTAATACCCTACTATCCAAAAGTAACAGATGAGAAAAATTAAATAACAAATAAGAAAATTATTTACTGACAAAGTAAGTGTTTTGCTTTCCACATACCACTCCAGGTTCAAATCCGAACATTTTGTGAGGTTTCAATTCATAAAAAACTTACAAGTAATGAATTTTTATGGCCATCATGTATAGCTGCTATCTCTTTTTCAGCACAATTATTACCTGAGATAGGTAAAATTTCAGCCAACCTAATATTAGCAACATTAACCACGCTATGAAACTCTCACCATTTGCTGACCCAAATATTACCTTCACCCTTTTAAGCTTGAACTGTGGCAGCTGAAGAGCAAATGCAAGTCAGCTGCTGTTGTGGCTGCTACATCATGGTAAGTTCTAGCTAAGGTGAACTGCTGAATGATTCTTAAATGGTGTCAACTGGAGTTGTCAGGAGATCATAAGCCAGAGCCCCGAGCAATTTGATTAGAATCAGAGAGTAACCGGATTAGCAGAGCTACTGAATTAGTGTTTGATGAGCTGCACAATTCATGTGAATCTTCACAGCACTGCTGGCTCTCAGACCTGCAACAGGAATTACCATCCACTCCTTTATCTGCCAGGCAACTCAAACCTCATTTTATACAAACAAGGCATTTGTGCAAAGATTTGCATTGAAACTGGTGAAAAAAATCAAAACAAATTATGCCCCGATCCAGCAATTCAGTAACAACACTTGCCAACTCTTAAGTCCTCATTATTTTTTTCTTCTTTCATTTTAATCAACAGCAAAGTTGGGAGATACTCTGTCCTAGAGGCAAGGTGCAATCAGGCAGCTGGTGGTGGTACCTTGTCTCTGGGAGAGGTGACAGACTTACAGAGCCCAGCACACAAGAAATGCCAGGCTCAGTGAGAGAAGGGCAGGAACTGCACATCTGGGAATGTCTTGCCTCTCATGTTTGCCATCTCTGTTGGCACACATCAGCCTGTAACACTGAAAAATACCATGCACTGAAGGCAGGCAAACTGTTCTCCTCAAGTGACTGCAGGGAGCAGGTCCATTGAGATAAGCCATGTCCAGTACTTTTTGGCCATCAGACATTAGCAGAATGCTTCTGCCAGGCCAGTCCAAGCCCCAAACTTCTCTCTCATATTCTGCAAGATACAGGGGTGCCTATTCAGGTTTCAGTCATACTCGAGGCAAAGCTAAAGATTCTTTCCAATTATGGTTGGCTGGGCTTCCTGTTAAGAATTACAGTGAATTAAATAAAGAAACGCAACTTTTGGCTTTCATGGCAAGCATCAAATAAACATTTAAAATAAGCATTTTTTGGAAGTGCCAAAAGGGTTTATTTTGCTGTTCCTTTTTTTGAAATGAAGTTGCCTGTTTCTAAATTTCAGTTATAAAGCTTAGATTCCAAATTCACAAGATTTACTGTAGGTTTTCATATTTGTAATGATCAAAAGGCAACTTTAAACAAGACAACTATGCTGATATGAACTCAGCTATGAAACAAGATTGCAGGTAGAGCTTTGTCTGCCTCCATCCCTGCAATTATTCCAATGGAGGAAGATGGAGTAAGTTATGTTACTATTTATAGTAAAAGGAAATGATAAATATGAGTGCTTAGTAAATAGTAGGCAATAGAGAAAATACAGTAATTTGGAGTTATGTCTTCACTAATATCTAGTAATTCACAGGTGGCATGTTACATCTGTGTGCTGTATTTTATTTGACATGTTCACAGTCCTTTTTAAGTCAGTCACAAATCCAAACACAGTTAGCAGGGTATTTAATAAAAACAGATTTATAAAAGTATTACTGTGTGAAACAGCATTTCACCTATTAAATTTTTCTAATACAAAACCAGCTTCTCAAATCAATAGAGGAAGAAAAACAATAAATAGTGAAACTATTAGAAAATAATTGAGATGTTATCAAAGCTATAAATACATCAAACATTTCTGATGTTATCAAAATTCACTCTACGTGTTTTTTCCTTTTTTTTTTTTCCTTCCTTCACAAAACCTCTCCTGATATCTGCAGCTCCTAATCATTTATTCTATAAATACAGCTCAGTTGACTAAGGCTGCAATGTGCTAAGATTCAGTAGCGTTTCAAATTCATACATGAAACAATTTGGAAGCTTCCCCCAGGCGCTGGCGGCTGCGGCTCCCGCTGCTCCGCTACCCACAATCCCCCCATTTACCTGCTCGCCGGGCTGCCTCAGCCCCGGTCAGGAAGTGGGAAAGCTGATCCAGCTTATCAGGCTGCTCCTCCAGGGACTTCTCATGCCATATGGCTGACCCAGGCCCTGCAGCCTCCCTGAAGGCATTCCACTTCTGGATCAGAGTGAGGAGCTCAGAGAAGGACTTGTGATAACCCCGGCGCAGCATGTCTATGCAGATGTTCTTCTTGTATGAATTCCTGTAACTGGGAATAAGAAAGGGAGATTTTAAGCCTTTAAACTTGTATTCTGATCTCCACCTTAGCAAATAAGTGCAGATAACTACAACAGCTTTCAGGAAGAGACCTCTGCAGTTCAGCAGCAGGGAGTGGGAATTATTTCCCCTGCTCAAAAAGAGATCTGCTAAAATCTGCTTGCAAATGCCATACCCTAGGGAAGCAAACATGGCAATAATCAATTAATACCAATATATACATTGAAAACACGGTCAAAATTACCTTCTATTCTTTAGCTGATATTTGGTAGAAAAGGCTGACTGATGGGAACATCCACCCCCCCATGTTTACATTAGTCCATGAAAACACAATGAGCCCTTAGGTTGCTTTAAGACAGTGCACAGAGAAAATTGAGGCTCATGCCAAAACAACATATATGATGTTATATATAACATTGTTATTATAAGTTATATATACATATTGCTATATGTTATACATATATGTTGTTATATATATACATAAAATAGTTTTGCTGTAGGACAGGATGGCTTGGCTTAAAAATGTCAAACAAATGCTATGCCAGAAATGTATGATATGCCAGAATAATTAGATATTATTTTTCTTCCGTTTAGCATATAACTTCAGCTGGTTTAGTGATGCAAAAGTTCGATAATTTCTCCCTAATTTTACAAATAAGTGATGCTATGATGAATTTTTATTGAATTTAGTGCCTCCATAAGCTCTGATAAGATATTAATATCAAAAAGTTGTGTAATCAAATATTCTCAAGTGGTAATACACCTTTGGAGGTATTATTTATGGAAATAATAAAAATATTTCTTTTATATGGCATGACACAAGCATATTGTGTCCTATTCTGGAAAAACTATGAGTCCAGTGGGACTGTGACACAAGGTACAGATGTAAAGGCTTGCAGGGATGGTTGTCCAGTCTGAGAAAACCAACGTTCACCTCAGTAAAATGGCAAAGACAGATGTGTTATTTTTATCTTGTATATTCCATGAAGTTACCAAACTGTTTTCAAGACTCCTTTTAGATTAAAAGCCATTTAAATTCAAATTATCTTAGCTTGAAAATAAATATGGAATTCTGAAAAATGAGATTTATAGTGTATGTAATAAATTCAGGTGTAATAATAACAGCCCAATGATACTAATACCTTGATCTTAAAAACAGTTACTGCAATTCTTTAACAATGTTGATAAGATGGAAGTGATGTGAAAAACTTCTTAGCTAGATGTCAATAAAATAGACAGCAATGTAAGATGTAGGAAGCAAATAATCTGCATTATTTCATATTTGATACAATTAAAATAAAATCTCTTACTACACAGATGCACATTAATCCTTCACATGTACTTTGTACATTTCACTTGCAGAACTGAGCATAAAAATATTAAATAGTTCTGATACCATTTAGACCAGACAGTTTATAATTTGTGTTTAATATATAAATGGATGCTTTTTCAGATTGAAAATCACACATTTCTCACACAGATAAGGGAAAAGATATAACTATTCTGTACTATAAAAATCTACAACATTTATCATATAAAAGTATATGAAAAATATGTTTAAACATTTAAGTTTTCATTTGCTAGAATATGCTATATTTGACATACACCAAATGTACAGTATATAGCTTCAAAATACTGTAAAGATACTATCCTAATACCATGCAATGTAATCTCTATTTTTATATGGAATACCTTTTTCTTTACTGTTTAAAAATTCTATGTAATCAAAAAAAAAAAAAAAAAAACCAACCTGAAGAGCAGAGGTGAAAAATTCCTACCAAGTTCCAAAGGCCTAGGACTGAATCCTACAGTAATCTAACTCAGAGAAGTGGAATAACAACCTGCATAGCAGGCACACACATGCCTGTTTATTTATACAGTGGGATCTATATATGTTTGTGTGTCTACCTGCATTGGATCAGGAGATGTATTGGAAATAAACAAGGAAGTAGTGCTAAAAGATCTCAGCAGTCATTGCCCCAAATGTCATTCAGGTAATTTTTACCTGAATGTAAAAATTGGACACAGAACCAGTATTCATACAAATAGAAATACTCTGTCCATGTTATTTTCTGTAGACTGATGTATTTTATTGAAGTCAGAGCACATTTTCTCCACAAGAAAGCATTATTAGCAAACCAGTACAGGAAAACAAAGCATATAGTAAAACATGTAATTTTTAAAAATCAGCGTCAAGCGTGTTTTAATAAATCCCATCCCAATTAATGGAGAAATTGAAATAATGCTGAGATAATCCTACTGTGCAAAGCACATTTTTTTCTGAGGCAAAGGGGACTGATTTTAGCACACAACCAATGAAGCTATTGTAAAACCCTTCAAATTGAGTGGCATAAAAATGAAAGTCATGTCAGTTATTATGCACAAAGCACACAATAATAATACTGTTGTATTATTATTATATCATTACAATACTATTGTAATATTATATAATAATAATACTATTTCTTAAGTTTCTGTAATATATAAGCTACAAGTGACTCATCACACACAAACAGTGAAATTGGGCAAGAGATTAATGGTATTATGGGGATAAATGGTATTTGTATCAACTAAAAGAGCTTGACACTGCAATGAAATCTAAGATAGTTACAGTTATCAGCGTTTCCAGATGAAAATTCCAGGGTCCTTTTTTCCCCCCATCAAACACTCCTTTTGAACAGAGGCATGGTGTAGATGAGAGCAGCAAACTTTTCTCGATACCTTGAGATAAACTGCAAATCCTCAGTTCTCAAAACACTTTCCACCTTGCTTTTTTGTGATGTCATGCAGCGTGTAAAATCTGAGGTTAAGCAGAACAACTCATGTTTTAGATAACTAAAGATTACTTGATTTCTAATATCAATATTAAAACATCATACCTAAAGTTCCTTCCAACTCAGGATATTCTACGATTCTGTGATTTATTTTATAAAATCCCACTGTTAGCATTAGTGTAGTATGTTTCTACATTGATAAGCATTACACTAAACAGTTTCGAACCTTGCTACCTAATAAATTATGATTTGTTGTTAAACAAGCGAGTTTGTTTTTCTGCATTCGTCCGCGCTGACTTGAGGTTTCCTTGGAACAATTAAGTTACTTCCAGGAACGAAATGAGAGAAGACTGCCTGCCCTCTGCGGCGCCCGGAGCGGAGCCGATCTCGGGGTTTAATGGTCTCTGGGGACATCTACTGGAAATGTGGGAAACTGCAGGCAGGATGCGCGGATCCCGGCGCGGAACAAAGGGCCGGGCCGTGCCCCGGCACAGGGCACAGGGCCAGGGGCCACCACGGCTCGCACGGCCGCCGCAAGCCACGGAATGTGCCGGACCAGAGAGAGCTGACAGCTCTGTAAGGGCAGCCGGGTTTCGTTTTGAAACTGAATGTGATGTGACTCCAAACCCAAAGTCCTGCCTCCCCTAGGGTGATCATGAGATCATGCCAGAGAAAAAGGTTTCAGATGGATTTTTAAAAAAACCAAACTGTTTTTAAATGAAATTTGGAGCATCTCTCTGTATTTATGGTTAGAACAAAGATATCAATTAATTAGGTTTTAATTTAAAGCAGAATTGGCTTGCTTTTCTCATCCAGGAAACTCAACAGATGAGAACCTCAACACTTACCACAGAGGCAGCTGATTTTGAGACTCCCCCAATCCTCTGTGCACTCAATTTCTGTCATTGCTGCTACCCCGTGCTGTTACTAAATATTTATTTACACATAAATAACCAGGGCAGGGCACTGAGCTCCAGGTGGATCTGATCCTACACCAGCAGTTACTGTGATGCAGTGCTGCATCAGAAAGTGCTGAAAAATTCTATGAGCTTCTGTGAGTCTCTGTGTCATGATGGGGATTGTGTGTCACAAGAGTTTTCAGCACTAAATAAATAACCAAAAGTTAAAGTTGCCATTTTAGTGGCACCTTGGTACAGGTGACAAATTTGTGCCATGTAGTATCACATGAGTGGAAGGAACTAGTAAGTGAATGTGGATCTGTGAGCTAGAAAAGACACTGCTGTTAAAACTGTGTTAAGTGTACTCAGATATTGCACAGACATTTGAATTTTTCCTAAACTATACAGCTGCTTCAGTAATTTTCTTATATGGATTTCTTTTTGCATTATCATTGCTATTACAAAACAATCTTGAGTCATGCTGAGAAATCACAGAAATCCGATTCTAATCTCTCTTTACCAGTGGAAGAATAATAAATAGCAATGTTCAGTGAGATTAATGAAATTACACTGTTGTTCCAGTCTCAAGGACTTTCCTATATTATGGTAGTGTACTTTTACAAGACCCTTAAGCAATGCTGGGAGATCAACACAGCACCTTACAACATTCCCTCCAACTTAAAATCCTCCACAATAAGGCTATTTGCATTCTACCCTTTAAACTGAAAGAGAGAACAGAAAAAGGAAAATACGAGGCCAAGAGGCAGGAACTGGTGTTAGAAATAATCAAAACAGCCAGCATAGCATAACAGAATCATTTATCAGGAGCTTAATTCTCTATGCCTCCTGTCTGATATGGTCAATTACAGACATGCATAATAGGTCCAGAAGACTACTACTTACAGATGGTAGATTTATATATTTATAGCTATATATATTTAATCATAGGTTTCATACATTTTGATTTTGTAGGGCTCAATTAGTATTTCCAGTTAATTCCAGCTGATGATTACAATACAAGTTGTTGTATTGTACTGCAGCAATACCATTTTGTAAAGAACAAAATGGCATGGATTAAGCAACGATAGTATATAAAATATTAAAGTGCACTTCCAGTGTAAAATAATTACTCTACCAATTATTATAATGTTTAAAAACTGTATTCAAATAGGTTTCATCCACTTGGGATTTCCTTCTGCAGTTGGCAAGTCAATGACTGATACAAATGCCTTAGATAAGCATCACAAAATTATGAAAAAATAATAAAGATATTTTTGCTTATGTTTATTTAAACAAATTTATTTTAATTCCCCCCCATTTCCTGTCTACAAATCTAGAAGAAAATTAAAATTGCATAAAGTATGTGAATACTTAGCTACTTTTTGCTTAACCTATATGCAAAAAAACACACCATAAACATGGGAATATAAAAGTTTACTCCCTAAAACTTGAAAAATATATGCATTAAGTAAAAACAAATGTAGTACATAAAATACAAAAAAAGCCAAATATGCTGTAAGAATTTATACATTTAGGCTGCTCTGCCTAGGAATTGAAAGAGGAATTATTATTTAATTATAGCTGGACAGCCAAAAAAGCAAGAACAGCTTTGCCACACTGTTGGTGGCACATGCCCAAAATGAGCTAAATTTTGTGCAGGGAATTGTTGAACACAGAAAGTGCTCATGCAAACACTTGGCAAACATGGAAGGTGAGGTGCCTTTAGCACCCAGGTTCCAGAGGTGTCAGCCCCTCTATTCACACTGCTCCTGTCTACCGGGCTGCAACCCACCAAAGGTGAGCACACAGCTAACTCAAAAATACATCCAAGCCCTGTGCTATCCCAGTTCTCTGGGAGAATTTATCCACACAAGTATTTTGGTAAGTCAAGCCCTTGTTGGTCCAGGCACTGAGCACATTTCAGCGCCACGTACTGCTACAGATACAAAGCTATTTAACTGCATCAGGGCACAGCCTCTTTAATCCTGCTTTAAAGACTGTCCGTTTAAATACTTTTCTTTTAATGAAATATTTACTGCATGGTAATATGTTAAATTGTAGACTATAGTAATCTCATTAAAAAAAGATATGACAGTACAGTAAATGCCATTAAGCAGTAATAGACAGCTTACACTTCAGAATATTTTACTATTAAGGCTGAGTGTTAAATTACATTGGGGTGGGGGGCCTGCTTTTTAATTCCAAATTACAAACTTGAAATAGCTAATATCATATTACAAAAAATAATAAAATCCACAAGCTCACAAAGTGTTATAAAAAGGATTCCCTATTCTAATTATAAATAAAAAATATTGCACAATGATCTGTACACATGATGGGAGGGAAAAAACAGCACTTGGAATTGACTTGTAACAGTACAGATTTTTTAAAGAAGAAAAGCTTTATGGAGCTACGTATCCAGAACTATTAACAAAAAGATGAAAATAAAGCATATATGAAAAAAGAGGTGTAGGTAATTTATACTATATATGTATATTTTTATGTACAAAAGCTTTCAGCTTTAGCAGTGCAGCATTTTCCATCTGCTGCCTCAGCCACTGGATTGTTGTCAAACCACACTTTAACCTAAATCATGCAATCAAAGGGAGATGCACACCCTGTCAGTAGGATCCCACAAAGAACACATATATTGAACTCACTTCCTTTTGTTCAAAGCTACATAAAATGAAAAATTAATCAATTATAAACATCAAAGGATGACACATAAAAAGTGTTTTAAAATGAATGTAAGCACTGTAATAATTAAGAATCCTCATTAACCCAGAAAATGGAAATATAAATTTAGGAATGAACTTTTGAAACATTCTGTCTCTAAACATAAATGCAAAGAAAACATTAAAACTAAAGATAAAAATTTTCCCTTATAAAAATGTTCATCTTACTTAAGTAAACACACCTGTGATTATTTCCAGAATAATCTGAAAAAAAACATTATCTTTATAAATTTAGAAAGAAATTTTCTTTAGAAAGAAAAGCGGAAAAATTAATGATGTTCCTTAACCAAAAGCAATTCCAACCACATTTTATGGACTACTATTTATGAAGTATTTCTCAACTTCCCTCATTTATTTCAGAGCTGACCTGACAGTCTGAGAGCCAGAAACATGTGAGCTTGCATGATATCAAAGCAGTCACTAAATTTCTCTGCATGTTTATTTTACAGTGTGCAGGACAGAAACATAGTGATTTACTTTCTGTATCCTCGCAAGCTGCTCTTATGAAATTTCATAAAACCCTACACAAGGCTCTGCATTTATTGCAGTATTGACATGAACAATTCACACAGTACTTTTGCTTTGTTTAGGAGATCTCTTATTCAAGTCCCCAGCTGAATTTACTCAGTAGGATAAGGACAAATAGACCACAAAGAGATTGATAAGAAAGGAAAGGCGAGGATTTTACACAATGCAGGATTCACTGTAAAAATTATTAGGAAGTCATGATTGTACCAAGGCAGATTAGACAATCTTTCTTCATCTCAGCCTGTTTTTGTGTGTTAGAGATGCTTCACCTTTATGGAGTCTTTTAAAAATAGAAGTCAGTTGTGTACTGCTTGCACATTATCTTCAGTAGTAAATATTGTTGAACTACTGAGAAATGAAAGCACTAAAAAACCGTAAGACCAAACTTAGTAAAAACAACAAGTTACATAAAAAAAGAAAAACTTCAGCTCACTGTGTTCTTCTTTATTAAAGTATGTCATGTATTTTATCTTTGCAAGAGTTTGATGAGTTTTTGCAAGTAAAATTCTGTTTCCTCTATACTTGCTAATAGTCATGAGAATCTGTAGTTTGCACCTTCCCATTAAAAATGTATTGTATTTTTTGAAATTATTCACCCCGCCTTTTATCCAGATCATGTCTTTGAAAGGAGGAAGTAGATAATAAATGGAATAATTCATGATTTCCCATTAAATATGAAACTTTCTTTTGCAGAGTTTAGAAAATGAAGTTCTACATAATGTACAGAAGTTGATTAGAACTTTTTTTAACCTTTTCAAGAAAAATCTTCCACATTACACAAATGCACAGAGAAGTTTCTTTAGGAAAGGCAAACCATTCACTTCCTACACAGCTCTGTTCCTCAGATCACTGCCTAATTACACTAAATAATATGCTTATCAGGCCCAAAATTCACAGAGATCATTCATTTGACTAAAAAGAATGTGTGCCTCTAAGTTCTAAAATCTCTTTTTGAAAGTTGTTTAATAAACATTGAATCCTGGCCATGGCAAGCGAGATTGTTAGGAATTATTCAGACTGAAAAAAATACATATTTAAATAATATTGTGAAAGGAATTTAAAATTTATCATCTAGCTCACTAAGTGACTTGTGCCATCTCCCTTTCCACAACCAGCAGGGAGTTTGGGACAGAGTGCCTTAATTTAAAATTTCTTTTACCATGAAAGGATAAATTTCTTTGGTTCTGATTTACCCTCTTTCATAGTTTTTAGTATCTAAAAGTGAAGAAATACCCTCATAAAATGTAAATGAGTTTACACAACATTCCACCAGTTTTCAACTAGAGTAATGAGAACAGAGGGCCATAAGGTGCTTAGAGGTCCTGTCCAAAGACTGATGTCAGGAAGAACAGCAAATTCTGGCTAGGACTGAACATAAAAAGGAAAGAAGTTTACTTCTTTCTCTGTTTGCTGCTTGCTCCTTGAGCTTGCCTCCCTCCCTCTGTCTCCACAGCGTTGTACACAGAAGAAATGGAAGTAGTTCACAGCAGTTCATCACTGGAACCAAACACTGTCCAATCAAGGGCTGAAATACAAGGGAAAAGCAGAATCTGCTCCTACACATTATCTGTCTGCATCTCAAATTGCCTTTTGCAAGCTTGCTAGTAATAGCAGATGCACCTTGTGCTTCCTTGCCTAATCCCACACCAACAAGAAATTTTCCTCAACTTTTTTCTGGTAGTGCTTCTCTTCCTTAAGAGCCTCACTTACTAACAGAGGAATGGTCAATTACCCTACAACATAAAACCCCCATGCCTGGACCAAGCCCCTTCAAATTGGGGAGCCCCAGTAAAAATTCCAGGTAATGAAAAAGAGAACATGGCAATATGATGTCAATGAAAAAAGGTCCCCATCTATTTTTTGAGTAACCTAAGAAGTCACCTTATTCATTTATGTGGTAGAGGTGACAGCTACCTAAAGTATGGCTTAATCAAATTCCCAATCAGCTATTTCTGTTCAGCTTCCTTAAAGCACTGGTCCTTCAATGCATAGAATACAGACAGATAAAGAAGCAAATAAATAAAAAACTGAGTGCTGAAACAACTCTCATGATTGAAATAAATTACAAACAAAGGACAAGGACAGAAAAATCCCAGTCTAATACTAAGGCTTACTAGTCCATCATGGCTATGATGAAAATACAGAACAAACCTTCATAGTGGGTCTTCTCCTCTTCATCAGCCCACAAATCCCACTTTTCCCCTCAGTGAACTCTCCACATCATCCTGGCCTCTAGTCAGGTGAGGAAGTTTCTCCCTCTTTAGTCCTGGAGGACAGACAGGGCTGAGTATTCAGAGATCTCTGCTAGAAGATGTATGGATGCAGGAAACAATTTATTTCCACAAACTCCTCTAACACTTAATCACTCACTAATTTTCCCACATCTTTCTTCCTTAACTCTACTTAGCTGATGCTAACACTGAAAAGAGCAGAAACTTGGGGAGGGTAGTAAATAATTTGTCTCTGACTGAAGAATGGAAAAATAATTTTTTTTCAGATGCCACCAACACAAGTTTTAAAATGGATGCCAGGTCACTTCTGTTTTGCAGTTGACAGCTTCCTGTAAAAATGTTGCCTCAGGAATCAGTCTCTAACACCTCTACCTCATCCTTTTTACAGCTTTCAAAATTCCATAGTTCTGCTGTGTGGGATTGAGTGGTAAATTATGTGTCTACATCTGAGCTCATCACCCTATGATTTCTCCATAAGCAATGGAGAGAAACAGGTGCTTCGAAAGTCTAATTCACCTTATTCTAAAGCACTTGTCTGGATCCTGAAAGATGGGGCTCAACTAATCACAAGGCTGGGGTTATTAACCTGGATCAGTCAAGCTTGGGTGAAAGTCCCTCTGCTCTTTTTGCAGGGAGTTTACAGAAGCTATGCTTCACTATATTCATCACTCCTCACTGCTAGAGCAGAAATTTTATGTTCCATTTTGCAGCCAACAATCTGAAAAATAGTTTAATGATCCACCTTCCCAGTATTGGCAGAGATGGCTGATAACTGCTCTGGAGTACACAGAACACCTGAGAATTAAAGTCTTTGCCTTTTTCTGTTTCAGCTAATCCTAAAGTGGGCCAGCCACTGGAGAATTCTAAGCAGAACAGCCCACTGTATCTCAAAAACATCTGACAGAATGTGTGTAAAAGAATGTTGTTTCCTACCTGAAAAAATTCATCTCACAGCCTGTCTTTACTGACACAGATTTATCAAGCAAGCTTTCCATAACACACTGATCCACCACTCATGAGACACAAAACACAAATACAAATTTTCTGCATTCCTAAGTAAGCCTTCACCATCTCTGTATAACAATTTGGATTTCTTTTGACCACCAGAGCCTTGAGGACCGTAGAACTCCATCATCCAACTCAAATGTATTTAAAAAACATGTAGTAACATCACTAATTGTCCTGGGGTGACGTTATGATGCTTGTATCCCCATTCATATGTTCTGTGCCTTTAAGACCGGCTCTGAAGAGTGGAAGTTTTGTTTGGGTTTCTCTTATCAGGGACACAGAGATGAGCAGGACTTGGGCTGTTTTTCTCATCTGGCTTTCAGCTTTCTGCTTTACTTGCTCTCTTTCCCACTCTTGCTTCTGCTCTCGCTTTTGCTTCTGCTTATTAGCTAGTCTCTCCTGTTTCTGTGACCATCTCGAACCTGCTCCNAATTTGCCCTAAACCAGTACACTAATGTAATTATTTTTTTAGTTACAGCTAAGCAAAGATATTCCTCTAATCAAATACACTTCAAAGTTTCTCTTTCTGGTCTTCAACACTTTTTTGATAATATACTCCTCTTTCAACAATTTTCATTTGTATGAAGAGGAGGGAACTGTTACTTGATCTTTCTGGCCCTGACAAAAAGATCAAGAAACAAGAATGACAATATCCAATTCTGGACCATTTTAGGCTCTAAGCTAATCTGAAGATTCAATCCTGAAATCTTGATGAAAAATGCTTTACTTCACAGTTCATTGTGAACTTCTTGACTCCTAGTTCAGTCATATGAACTATTTTTAATTTTTACTGCAATTTGATTTTGAGCTGTTAATGACTTGGGGAGTCAGGACTAAGAACAGAAGGTATCAAGGAAAGCACACTGAAGGCCACAGGAGTCAGCCAACCTCCACATACAAAAACCTGCTTCTGTGGCAAGAAAGCACTCACATTCTGCATTAAAGAACTTTTACTTTTTTTTCCATTTCCAGGTCCTTGCACCACATTTACTTCTTATTTCAAGTTCAAGTCTTTGAGAAGGAAGCAAAACAAAATCGATGAAAAAACAAAGCAATATCCTGTTTTAATATAATTAAAGTACTATCTTTCTTAAACACTATTTTTCTCCCTCATCTATCATATCAGCCTGGGACAAAAAATTATTACAAAGAAAAAGAATGAAAAACATCTCTTCATTTTTCCACAGGAAGAAAAAGTGTCTTAATGAAGACACTTAATGGAATTCTTCTCTTTTGCTGAAGCTTGGAACACAGGACAATATTTTACAATACAATAATAACTGCAACCTTTTTCCTTCAATAGTTCATCTCATATTGTGATGGATAGGATTTTAGGGGAAAATTTTAGAAAATATCACTTTTTTCCATAAATGTGATACTGCCTATACACTCCTTTATTTAAAAGATAATAAATTTGTAGTTTACCTAATGTACACTTAAAAAACGGTGTTTAATATTGAGCAGAAGTGTGGCTAGAAGAATTTGTCTTGGTGCAATAATCACTGGCATATAAAGTTAACCTCAATATTAAACAAATGTACAGATATTTTTATGTCAGAGGAAGGAAATTCAGTCCTTCTATAAAGAAGTGTAATAATCTGCTTCTGGAATGGAAACAATATTGAAAAACTACACAGCATATTACAAGCCATCTCTCATATTTTTAAAATAATAATACCATTGCCTGCTGAGAAATACCAAGCATTGCACTGATTTCAATAAGATCATTTATAGATATGGCATTGCCTTACTTAATAAATTTGTTTTAGATTATATTTGACGCATTTAGTTTTTTCTAACTAGATTAGCATAATACTAATGTAACTGTGTAGATAGTTTGCTACCTTTTGTTTGCTCTCAAATGATTTTATCAAGGTTATGGAAGAGCATTATTAAATTATATATATAGAGAGAAATTTCGTAACTGCTGATTTTATCAAAAGCTAAAATTCTAAGAGAATTAAATGCACAGAACATGAATGTAGCCTTTTAAAGTGGGTACTTTAAAAATCTCCACAGAAATAAACCAGAATACAGATATTTCAGTTTAATCTTCTAAGAGGTGTTGGTAACTTTGGAAAAACAGTCTCTTACAAAACTGTAAAGGAACTCCACTTAGCATAGGTATTGCAGAATAGATGATAAAATTCTTACTTCATTGTGGATGTCCTCACTGGTTTCCTTTGCCATAATGTTCAGACTCAGGGTTTGGATATAAAAACATCACTTAGGAGGATTTTTTGCGTTGTTTTTTTGCTTATAAAATTCACTTTGAAGTCCCAAGGCCTTCCTAAAATAGCAGTCACCTCCTGAGTAATCACCTCAGGGAGAACACTTGTGTCCCTGGCATGGGGTGGAAATCCACTGGGGCTGAGGGCTGAAACAGCTCAATGGGAAGGCAACTCAGCCTGTGACAATTGTTGGAGTGCAATGAGCAGAGCAGCCAGTTCCCCAGCTGGTGTGGAACCAGGGGGACAGTAAGGGAAGGTGCTCACTTCTGTGCTTGCTCCCTGAGCTCTGACACCTGCAGTAATTTTCTAGATTTCAACGTGGAAGCTTTTAGGGAAGCTTTGCAGGCACATTCTTAGGATAGGAAGGAGAAAAGAAGCATATTTTGCAAGAAACTAGCTGGTGGAATTCCTGTCTGACTGATAGAATGTTTTTATGCTGCAAGGGTGATCTTGCAATATTCATTGTTAAGGTGCCTAGAGCCCTTGTATATGCATCCTTTTATTATTTAAATATTGAAATAAATAAATCAGCTTACTTAAGCAACCAGCAATCCAGTTTGTTAGAATTCTTTCATTAATTTTGATGGTGCTGAACCCCAGATCTGTTAAAATACTCCAGAAGAATAAGTCAGTCATAGTCTCTTGTAACTTCTGAATGTAAATACCTCAGCTGGAAGAAATCAAAAGTTATCTAGATTTCTTTCATTCACTAGGTTTTTAAATAACTAATGGGGTATTAAATGCTTTACCACAGAAGTCAGCACTTGGGCTTGGCTAAATAGTAATTCAAAATTACAAGAACGTGTATGTCGGTACACTCAGCTCCCACCCCAAAGGAGATATTTCACAAAGACTCAGAAAAAAAAGAGAAGGGAAAAGAAAAAAAAAGGCAGCACAATATAATTACTGACACAATCTTAACAATAATGTTACAAATCTGATCTAATTGGTAAATATACAAATTAGTAAAACCAAGGAGATAAACGCTTTGATATATTTAACATCAGGAGAAATGAAACATCATTATTTAATATCAACTTCAATTTTTAAATGCCAAGTTCCACTAAAAAGGGTAGGGCCTAGGGAACTTTAAATTTAAATTACTATGATGACTAGAAACAAAGGAAACAATAAACTTATGGATGTTAAAATGCCTTGCAAAAGCCAACTTACGCAGCAGCTTCTTGTGTTGACACCCCTTTGATATTCTTTGCCAAATAATCATCTATGGCATCTTTGTCTTTGATCAAATGAATCCTAAATTTAAATGAAAAAAATTAAAAGAAACACTGTAAGGTGCTAACAGACTTCTGCAGCATGTATAATATATTATCATCGCCAAGTAGAGCTAAACACTGAAATATTGACAAAGTAATATATCAGACATTCTATAAGCATATACAAGTATCTTTTTAATTTTCTGGTCTGTAATTAGTTCAAATCTTCATTTCTGAAAGAAAACAGAGGTGATACAAGCTTTCAGGGGATCTGGCTATCTGATATTTCTGTCTAAACTAAAAGAAATTGTGTATTAGCTAAATCAGTAATAATTGATTAGGCTATCCATATTTAAACTGTTTCCTAAATCAGAACTGTTACATTTTTGTATTATCAGTATGGACCAGAGTGGTACAATCTATTTCATATTTAGCTTCTCCAAAATTAAAAACAAAGGCAAATCAAGAAAAGAACTCCCAAATCCAACTCAAAATGTTTTCCTTGGTGCAATGCAATCTTTTAATACTGCCCCTGGCTTTCCACAGTTTGAGTAGTGTGGTGCAAAAGGGGCTCCACTGAGGGGATAATTTGAAGGTCATCAAAATAAAGAGCAAATTTCAGGATGCATGGATGTAGGTTTAAAATCTGAACTGTGCACCATTTCACCTTCCACTTCAGCCACCATATCTTTGCATCTCCCCTCTGATAGACATGAGATGCCTGGAAAGGGTAATATGCACTTACTGACCATAAGGTGTATATAAACAGAATCTGATATCCCAACTCTAGAGGATGTTATCTTTATAAAAGTAATGTGAATTTATTTTTATCCTTCTGAGAAAGAGCACAAAGATTGTCTGGTTAATCACTCAAAGATAAAAGAAATTCAGCATTAGTGTTCCACATAAATCCATTACTTTGCTCTTTCTCTGTCTGTATTACACTGCTGTCTTTCATTAAAGTGATGAGAGTAAACTCTTTTCATAATGTTAGCTATTATAAGCATCACACTCCTTATTGCTCTAAGAATACTGAAGACACTTCACAAAGTTCATTTAAATGAAAACAAAATAGCTAAGCAAGGCAGAGATATTTTGACATATCTGTATTTAAAACAATGTAACAGTGAAAATTTCCCTCACAAATGGTGCCTTTAAATTTGTTCCAGAATTTGCTGCTGCTGAGTGGCACCAGCAGAGGCTTGTGCTGCGAGGCTGCACTTAACACAATCCACAGGAGTTGCTGCTGATGTGCACCTTATTGATATTGCCATGAAAATTCACTTATAATCAACACCAAAATGCTTTCAATATTAAATTTTTCACACCAGAATAATAAAAATTTAGGAAGATCTTTGGAAGAAGGGAGAGAAAGTCAAAACCCCCAAACAGAAACAGTGAACAGGCAGGCAAATTCCTATCAGCCTACTGCAATTAAAAAGCACTGCAGTTAAAAAGCATCTCAAAATGAAACAAAGAAAAGCCTGATGCCTTTCCATTGTCTTTATAAAGGTATCTTAATAAATAAATATCAAAAAATCAGAGGGAAAGCCCTTAGAACCATATCCAATTTAAAATGTCACCTGCCTTATAGCCAAAGTATGAATTTCTGACTGGCAACACCCTCAAACTTAAAGAAAACTACAGCAAGGGGAAAAAAAACCCATAAGCAAAAACTTGCAAACTAATTGCTGTATTACAGAATTTCTGCAATAACCTGTATTGGACTGATGCAACTACAAACATGCTCACCCATCATAAAGAGCTGAGCTTACTAAAAGTAACAAATACTCATCTCACCCAGGCTGTTATTATGGATGATGCTAGTGTAGCAATAACGCAGAAAAGATGGGCAGGTGATAATTAGGAAAAAATACACTAGGAAATTCCATCAGCTCAAGAAAATCATTATGGCTTCCTATATGCAATGAAAATTAAAAACATTAAAATTAATTAATTAAACAACATCAAGAAAAGAGACTGTGACTTGGAATGGACATTGTTTCTTTTTACAGAATTGAGATGAGGATGGCATTTGTTAAAAGACACCATTTCTTTTCTTCCAGAGGTTGTCACTTGCCTTTTTCAAGCTACTTTATCCTTTTTTCTCTGGTGTTTGCATAATGACTCACAGTACCTCAAAAAGTGTACAAAAAGAGTCTGCTCTACCTGTAAGCTGGCTCCTATTTAATTTTAAATCACTCAGTTGCTAACAAGAAATCCATTTTAATCCAATGGACACCTTTTTTTTTCTTTCTCTTTTAATTGTGGAACTTTCCTAAGAGAGAATTTCCTTGCCTATGATTTTTGTAGTTTTAAATATTGCAAAAGAGTAAACGTGATTTGTCACTATGGCACAGCTGATTGAAGCTGTTCACAGCAGAAATGATGCTTTGAAAGAGAAGTGGTACCTACCTTGCAAACTCTAATGGGGGGCAAAGAGGCTGCTCTATGAACTTGGGATGATCCCCTGGGCTTTGGAGGACTGCTTGAGGCAACACCTTAATTTGCACTAAAACAAACAAACAGAACAAACATTACTTGAAACAACCCCTTCACAGCAAATTGTGCTGCTTCCCAGGCCACTCTCTGTTATTTCCAGTGCAATAAAACCCAACTCCAGTTCCACACAATTTGCAGCATTACTTCAGTAGGACATAGCACAAAGGAACGGTCATTATTTAACTTTCCATGGATTTCTCACCTCTTTCACTGAGGTGCTTTTGATTTCCATAGGGACAGCTGATTCAGGAACCAATACCTGCATGGGATTCTCCTGAGCTATCTAATTTACTTCCTATCTAGGTCCAAGTAGTGATAATATTTTAACTTAATACACAACACGGACAGATGATGGAATATACAGGGTGCAAAGCAACGACAGGCACTGTGTTAATGTTCAAAATCCTACATAATCATACTAGAAAAAAGCTTTTGAAGGAAAAAAAGGTAAGTAATGCTATACTTACAACACAGGTTTTACTTACAACAAAAGCCAAAAGCCTCACAGTTATTTAGAATCGTCTGGCTTGTCATCTTGAAGTACATAAATGCTAATAGGACTTTTTTGTCATATAGAGCTACTGTGTTTTTTCCCCCAAGTATTCAGTCTACACTTCCTACCATTAAAGTTTCAGCTGCCAGTTCCTTCATTTTGCATGTCTGTGATCTGAGGACGTTAGCAGCAGGAGCACCCTTACTTTTAAATTTGGTTTAATGTAGGTATTGCATGCCCTGCTGGTAGGCCTGAAGGCATAAACTTTTAATAGGGATGGAAAACCAGAATATAATAAGAGGGGGAAAAGAATTTAACTATTTGCTACATTTAGTGAAAGGGAATTTATTTTTTGGGAAATAGGTATTAGATACGAATCAATTTGTTACTGAATGATCAGCATCAGATTAGCAGATATTTTATATATTAGCCTTTCTGGGATCAAAAGCCATTTCATTGATGCAGAATTTTGCTGTGGTTGTATTGAAGTAATTTTTTTAAATTGTGTTACTGAGAACTGAATAATAAGGAGAATTATAGTTTGAAAGGATGACAGGATAGGATATTTCTCCTAAGTCATTCTTTTGGGGCCTTGTACTAATGATAACATTTTGTACAGAATGAAAATAGGTATTATTTATAGATAAACTGGTCTGCAATTAGAGGCAGCAAAATTTAACAGAAGCGTGTCCTAGAAAAGAAAAAAATCAATTGAACGAAAAACATATGGGTAATTCATCACTATAGAAGATTACACTTCTCACAGAGAATAACAGGTTTGTATACAAAAACTATATAGAAAGGAAAACCCCTTTTTAGGAAGATGCTATTCAGTGAGAAATAGTAATTGGACTTTGGAACAACAATATTGAAGCCCAGAGAAGATGCAAAGCTTTCTACAAGCTTTGTTGTGAGGCATTAGGTGGGAAAATGAACACAGCCATTCCCTAGTGGAGGCTGAGGAATGGCAAGCCAGAGGGGCTGACTGCAGCTATGGGGCAGAAAAGGGGGGGAAGCAGCTGCAAGGAGACCCCCACAGAGCCACTGCGGCCATGGAAAGCTATTGATAGGGAGCTCTCATCTGGGGACTGCCACAAAGCACCTGGCTGGAGCATGCAATGAGTCCTTGCTGGCTCTCATGCTCCCTGTTCCCAGCCCACAGAAAAGAGGCTATCAGGCACACAGGTGTCATATGAGGCACATAGACAGACATTTTCTTAGCATGTTTCTGCCTCAAAAGGACTAAAATACTGCCCTGGCTCCTATTTCAAACTCAAAGCTTGGGAGAGGAAAAAAAAACCCCAAGCTGCTTCATAATAATGCCAACTTTTACTTTGAACTTTTACTTTAGATGTGGGAGATTGCTTTCAGAGTGAAATGAAGGGTGTATTTCTCTTATTTCTCTCATTTCCAAGGTAACTAATTCTTACAGGTAAATCACAACCACATGACAGAAGGCACCGCATCCTTCTGAAACTCATGTTATTTCAGTCTTGTAAATTTCATTGCTGGTCATTTAAAGACCACTTTACATCTTGCTCCTTTATGATAAAGTCCAAGCCATGTCTCATTTACTTAATCAAACACCCACAGAATTCAGTGAAACATGAGGTGGTGCAGTTTCTAAAGAAGTGCTTCACTTAATCCCGCAATGGAGGGAATCTCCCCATGGATGTAATTTCCCCAAGGTGCACTGAAGCCAAAGTAAAACACCAGCTGATGGCAATGGTGCCTTTCCCAGCACCTTTTGGGAAACCCCTTTGCTCTTCCCACACATTTTCTGAGGGATTAACATTAACTGGAGGCTGAGGATTTCCCTCCCCGGGAAGGAGGAGAGGAAGCAGGCATAGATACACCACACCTTTGTGGGCATATCTGCTGCTATTGGCACCTCGTAAAATAAAGGGACATCAGAAAGTGACAGGAGAGACTTACAGGCACGCAGCTTTACTACACTGAAAGTAATAGTGTAAATTAATTAAAAAATAAAAACGAATAATACATTTTTGAAATCTACAGCCAGCGTGATAGATGCTATTTGTTCCAAGTGACCTGGACGCGGTCACGGCCTCAGCCCGACCCGTATCCTCAATGCCCTCCGTCCCTGCGGCGCTGGGAATTCAGCCGCCATCCGCCGCTGCCTGGCTGGCACCAACCACTGCCCAGGGACACCTCAGCGTGTGCCTGCTACACACCCCGGCCCTTGGCTCCGGTACCGATAAAAGGTACCCCCATGGCCGGAGCTCCCCGGCGGACAGACCTGGGCTCATGGTGAGGCCGCAGGACGAGCTCTCTCCGCCGGCCCGGCCCGGCCCTTCACGGGACGCCGCGGCCTCGCCATGGCGACGGGGCTGGGGCCGGGCGGCGCTGGGGGCCGGGCTCCCGGAGCGCTCATGGACCGTCCCACCCCTTCCCGGGGGCTCGGCAGGCGCTGAAGCCGGGTTAGACCCTGGGAAGCGCGGGGTCTGCGAGGAATCGGCACGGCCCGAAGTGTTGGTGCGCTTCCCAGGAGCTCACGTGGGCTCCGAACGAGCTGCCTCAGACGGGAGCGTCCCTGAAAGCTGAGCGAGTCTCTGCAGCGGGCAAGCGAAGAGCCAGGATCGTGCAGACACCTAGGGAAGTGTGGGCAGGCTCTCAGATGCTAAAGGGTCACCTACAGTGAGCAGGTTTTCTTCTTTCACAGAAGGGTTAGGGTTGGAAGGGACCACAGTGGGTCATTCATCTGATCCAAGCTCCCTGCTTAAGCAGGGTTGTCCCTGGGCACAAGGCTCTGGACTGTGCCCAGATAGTCCATGAATATCTCAGTGAGGGAGGCCACAATCTCTCTGGACTATCAGTTCCAGCGTGTGGTCACTGCACAGTACAGAAGTTCTTCCTCATATTCAGGTGGAACTTCCTGTGCATCAGTTTCTGCTGTTGCCTCTTGTCCAACTGCTCATCAGAGCACCAAGCAGAGCCTGGTCCATCCTCTTGGCATCCCTCCTGACAGACCTTTATGAGGTCCCCTCCCAGTCATCTCAAGCCTGAACAGCCTGATCAGCTCACTCAGCCTTGTAAGACCAATGCTCCGATCCCTGAATCATCTTTGTTGCCCTCCATCCTTTCAGGACCTCTTAACCTTCCTGAAGCGAAGGGAAAGAGCAAGTAGAAAAAAAAAATTAGACTGAATCTCTGAGTAATTGACAACATGAAGGCATTTGGTTTGTGGATGTCCTCACTTTCTGTTGATAAGGGTATGCTGCTTAATTTAAATTTAATGTTAAAGATACGCAGACTGCCACAAAGGAGCTGTTCCAAGGGGCTGGCCTGCTTGGCTGTCTGGGGGCTGATCAGAAATGGAAATACTGAGAAGGAATCAATGAGCTTTTGCTAAGTGCAAATGAAAACTGTAAGAGAAACCCAATTAGGATGTTACAGAATATAAAGAGCAGAGATCTTTCAGTGACTTCTCTTTTTGTGGTGGAAACTTGACACTGGCAGGAGATCATTTTTTTTTAGTACAGATTTGACCTAGATTTTATTGCTACAACTGTTTGGAAAACAGGAATGTCAGAATCAATTGCTATAATCTATTTTGGAAGGATCAAGTGGACAGAAAGCACTTAAAAAATGTCATTACCTGTTTCTGAGTTGATGGCAATCGAAAACAAAGGATCTTGCATGTTTATGGGTCAATGTTCTAGTGGATAAGTCAGAAGCTGACAGGGTACTTAGCTGATATCAAATCACACTAGAGAACAGCATGACCTATGCCTTACCCACCTGCAACACATAGGAAAAAGCACTGCTGGATTGAGCGAATTTCAGGCTGAGTGACATATGCTGAAGGTTTCATGCTGCCAGTGTTAAAATGTACTTGGAATTTCAAAATATTTAAAATGTCAATTTCCTAACTCAAAAAATGTTGCATCCAACACAGGAATTTTATATTAGACCTCATCTTGTCAGATGAAAAGGAATTGATCACAGAACTAAAAATTAGCCATAGCTTAGGTATAACTGATAATGATTTCATCACATTTGATATGTGCAAACAGAATTAAGTCCAAGCCAATAATACATATACTTAATCCTTTGGAAGTGCTAATTCTATAAAGGTGACTGTTATTATAAGGTAAGTCTGTTGGGAGAAGAAATTTAATCTGAAGTGGGAGAATAATAATTGGAAGTGGTTTAAGGGCGGAAGTGTAGATACCCACTCAGCCAGAATGCCACAACTAAGGAATATGTTTACTGAAAAGCCAGGGTGGTTTACAAGGCAAACATCTGCAAAACTGGAGAAAGAATGTGCTGTCATTCATGTACACTGAAAGGTAGGAATTGTAGAAAATTCCTGTGGCAAGTAAAAGGTTATGAAGGAAATATACATATGGTCAACTGAGTTAAAATGAAGAAATTGGAGGGGTTTTGCAAGTATAGAATACAGAAAATTATCTCAATAGTAAGAAGACCCTATTAAGACCCAAAGATGAGAGCTTAAACCTTAATCAGTGAAAACTTCAAATGTTAAAGATACACATAATTGTTCCGTCATTTAGGAAGATGGCTGCTGATGTAAATATGTTGTTAAATATGTTGAAGAGTTTTCTATTCAAAGATGAGGGACAATGGTTCAGTTACTGAAAGAAAAACATGTCTATCAATGTTCATATTCAGAAGTTCTTGAAACACTAAGATGTTTTTAAGGAAGGGGAAGCTAGTATTGTTCTAATAGCTTAAAAGAATAAATGGGATAATAATAGTTTACCAGTGTGACATTGATCAGGCAAAATACAGGATAGACAATATTGTTAACTCAGTTAACAAATAATTTCAAAGAAGAAAGACATTTCCAATTGCTGTGGGCTCCTGCTAAAAAAATCTTTATATCCTGGCAGAAAAATAGAGCCTGGCAATCAGACTTTGCTGTCTTAATGAGGCTGCAGGTTTTGCTTATTGATGTAATTTAATTCAATTTCAGGAAAGCATTTGACTTATTATCATTTGGCTTTTTGCATTTAACACTTCAACGACACAATTATTTGTATCCTGTACAGAAACTTACAAAGAAAACTTGTAAAAACAGAAAAGATAAACCAGCAGATTTAAAATTACTCTTAATATTCTGGAATGATATCTGGAGTACTTCACAAGCAGACATTTACGCCATGGCTACATCTCCTGTGTTTAACACATATAATTCATTTTACTTGGAAGCAAAGTAAGAGTTTTTTTATGGAGATGTGTTCAAAGGATCCTGCATGCCAAACAATACGTAAGTTAGAGAGAACACTCTTTAGCAGAGAATCAAAGGCAGTCTACATCTCTATAATAATATGAAGAGGCAGTAGCCTTTCTGTGGTTAAGGATGAAACCAACTCGTATTACAATGCTGTGTTCTAGCACCAATTTAATTTGCCTAGAAATGTTTGGCCTGAAAGTCCTGAAGAGAAAGGATGTCAGTCCATAGGAAAAAAAATTCAGTTGCTAGCACTTTTTTGTTCCTATCATTAGAGTGGGTTTTCTCCCAATTCTGTAAGCAATGATAACATCCAAGGAATAACAATATTTTATAGCAGATGTTCTTTGCAAAAACAGTGTTAAGAACTAATTTGTTTGACAAAAAATTGATTTCAGACATTGGCATATTCAAAAATGTAACCTAGCAAGGCAAAAAGGCAAAGTATTGATCACAATGAGTAGTTGCTACCCTTAGGAAATATGTTTGTGCACCTGTAATGGTTACATGGAAAACAAATTGCTGTGCTTAAATGTGGCAATGCCCAAAACTTACCGGGACATATCTGGATACTCCTGAATACTTGAAAACTGCTGATTAAAAAGAAGTGTTTTGATTCCTGCCTACCTGTTCAACTTTGGTCCCTGGTAGTTCTGATTTTCCTGTTACTTATCCACCTGTCCACTCCCCAAAAATGCCTCAAACCTGAAGTGTCCCCAGTCCTTCACTTTAGAAGGGAGGGAAGAGGGAGAGGCTTGGTGAAAACTAAAGTATAATGGTGAAAAGTATGAAGGAAAAAAAAAGGAGGAAAGGCCAAACTGTTAAAAATACAAAACCAGGGAACTGGAGTGGGGGGGCAACACTGAGTGTGCTACCAGGTAGCAATCAGTGTACATAGATTTCCTTGGCATTTTCCTGAGAGCATCTAATAAACTTAATCATGAATGTTGAAATTCCAAATAATATAGCTTTGCAAAAGTCATACTCCTAAGTCTTTATATCATGCTGTTGTCTTATGTATCAAGAGTTACATCATCATTATAGTGCAAGGATTCCATATCATCAGAGTTTTGTACCTCCTCAATGTTTCTCACAGGCAGCTTCTCTAAGCACCCACCATTCCTGGTCCTTGCAGCAGCCATCTGACTCCAGATCCCACCAATCCACTCTGTTATGACACTGTTGTTATTGGCTACAGGTGTGGCCTGTTAACATCAGCCCTGCTCCTGACCTTTAGTAATTGGTTCAGCTGCAACTCCTTGGGGGATAAGATTACATTCTATACCACCTTCATTTACCCACACTGTATCCCCGTACAATTCTACATGCATTACAGACAAAAGTGGCCCAGCATGCACTTTATATGTTATAATAAAATGAAATTTATGCCATTGATATCTCCTCCTGATTCTCTTTACTTATTTCAGGTATTTTTATAGGTCTGCATCAGATGGATTTTCACCTACTGAAACATTTGTTACAATGTCAAATGACTTGTTTGGCCTTCTTTTGAAAGCTGTCTAGAAAGATTTATATAAAAAGTTAATCAAACTACATCACTGACTCAGCTCATCAGAACAACTTTTTCATCGCCATTACTATATCTTTGTGACATCTAGCTTATCATCATGAATTATGGGGGAAAGGATAAACAACCCATTAAGAAATTAAAGGCCCACAAAGGTGCAGTTTGATAAAGGATAAAAAAAACCCACGGGGTATGTATAATAAAATTTCTCTCCCCTGAAGAGTGATTGTTATCTTTCTTTCATGAGCGTCAAAGACCTGGAGCTTCTCAGTGCCTCAGGCAAGTGAGTTTGAAGGTCTCCTTCATGATT
>WBNQ01087687.1:0-13202 GCA_013401375.1 Spizella passerina
AGTTGAAGGCACAGACACAACAAAGCTTGGGTTTATTTGTTCAAAGGGAAGTTAATGACTTCCAGTTGTTCAGTGTTTCACAATCAACTCCCTCAACTCCTAAAAGTCCAACTCCTAGCTGGAGCTTCAGCCTTTTGATGCTGGGGATTAGGTGCCAACATCAGGGCACTTGTTCAGTCTAGTGGAAAGATTGGTTAAAATTCTCTCAGCATCCTGTTGGCCATGGGAAAATGGATACTTCACTGGAAAGTAAAGTAATCCTTTTTGGCTCCTGAGTGAGAAATATGAGGGGCGTGTGGACAGATCCTTTTGGCTTGTCATGGTGATGGCAGTGTGCAGTGGTGAGGGCTGCTATGGCATAGAAAGGAAGAGCAGAGGGTGACAGCTTTTCACATTTCAGCAAACCTACTGAATTAGTTCTTTGGCAGCATTATTCTTTGCTGTCCAGGAAGATGAGGAGAGAGGTGGGCAGGAGGGAGCTACTGCTGGGGACCTTTCCTACAGCACATTTTGCCAAAGACTTTTGCCATAGCACATTTTGAGACCCTGAGAAGGCAAGACGGGACTGCTTGGCTTCCCTGGCTCCTTTGCTCTAGTGCCAAGACTGAATCATGGACCAGGAGCTAGATGGCACTGCATAATGTACTGGAAAATTCTCTAACTCTGATCCACAAACTACGTTTTCAAGTATATTTAAAGAATTTGTTTCTTTGGCTTTTTATATCTTCTGCCTTTAGAGGTGTTTGAGAAAGAACAATTGCCACACTAAATAAACAAAAATGTGATGATTTCATGCTGGAAAGTATGCTGTGAAATCAGTGAGAAATTTCCCTAACTTTAGACCCAGAAAAAGAATCTGAATCCTGAAAGACTATATCTTGAGGTGTCTTGGACTGCCTGCCTGCATTCATGGCACTGAACTGAACCTTTTTGTAGATGGTATTATACAAGTAATTACAGTGTATAATTCAGCTACTGAGGTTAAAACTTTGATCAAAGTTTCTAGGACTTCACATAAAATGTTTACTATTTATACAGAGTGAAGTTCCTTTGCCATTAGCTAAAAAAAATAATTCGAAAACCTCCCAGACCTAGAGTGTTCTGGTGTAAGAAAACAAGCATTTTCCACCAATGTTTTTATTTAAAGAACAGTTTTTTCAGGTAAAAGCAGTTTTTCAAATTTTGTTCGTATTTCACTATTTTGGGAGTTTAGTTCAGTTCAGATTTTAAAATGCTCAGAAAAGAAAAATAGGGATACAGGACATAAGGTCTGCACGTAAGCTAACATACATGCATTTGAATTTCATGAAGGTCCCACTCTCAACAAACGAACCACTATTATGTACATTAATAAAGTCCTAGGATGGGTTTATGTTAGGATGAGGCAGCTGCACAGCAAAGCCATGTAGCTAAATTTTTCTAGCACACGTATCCCTGAAACCTTCCTAGAAGAGCTAGTCACCCAGATTTCTGTTCTGCAGAGACCAATGTCAGGGTACTGAAATCTCATTTTGAGTGAAGGATCCCTCTGCCAGGCTCCACATGAGCAATGACTCCAGCACAGTCCCAGGAGCTGGGCACAACAGAAGACCAGGATCACAGGCACTGGGCAGCTTTGGAAAGATTAAATGAACGCAGATGATAAGAGTGTGTTGTGCAAAGAAGGACGGGAGGGAACATCACAATGCTATGGACATCACTGAGTGATTGCTTGAACAAAGAAGGAAGGGGTCTGAAGATTTCTTGGAACTGTGATTTTCATAGGAGGTTTATGACTAACATGGTCCAAACCAGCAGTCACAGAGCATGACTGTTTGAAAACACTCAAAGAACAGATGCAATCCTTAAGAGAGAGCTTGAGAAACTGAAGGATTTAATTAAAGAGGCCCCGGTCCTGAAATATTATGACAATAAGGACAAAAGTAACTTGTTCATGGATGCATCTCAGGAGAATACTGGCACAATACTCTTTCAATAACACCGTTGAAGCTGGATACAAGTGGCTAATGCATCACAGCCACTAACAAAAACTGGATGTAAATATGCTGAAAGAATGAAGGCGACTTTGGCCTTAAGCCATGGCTGTAAAAAAAATTCCTTTATTTATGGGACACCACTGTTAGCTGAAACTGACCATAAACCATGTACTGCTATTGCCAAGATAGGCCTGATAAATATCCTGGGGAGAAGAGAGATTGCTTTTTCAGTTACAAATGTATGTTTTACAAATTCAGTAAGCCTGGGTGAGACTTGGCGGTTGCAGGCAAATTCACAATCATTTTACAGGACTTCCAGACATTGACTGTGAATGTGCCAGGCCTCCTAAAAAAGCCCAAACAACCTTCTCCACTTGCAGGCAAAATGTGATCATGACTGCCTGCATCACTAACAAGTTTCACATAATGGGATAGGTAATGCAGGCTTTGTTGCAAAGCTTAGTGCCATATTGTAACCCCTTACTACACCATGGCAGTGAGGTCTGAACAGTACATGTGGATTTTGAAAAGAACCTGAATGGGGAATACTGAATGTATTAAAAAGAAGCATTTGAAAGCCATTTTTAAAGAGAGACCAAACACTGTTGAGAAATCAACAGTTATATTAAAACAATATTTTGTTTATGCTAGCAATCCAGGACAACTCCCTCCAAAAGAACCCAGGAAGATAACAAAAGAAAAAGAAGCATGTGTAGATATTTTTGTGATTTTTACTTATTCCATTAATAATAAATAAAGCACGCTATTATTGCTATTGTTGTTCTAGTTGTTTCTATATTTAGAATTACTTCCCCAGTTTTCTAAAAGTTCCTGCAGTCAAACAGGCAGCCATATAGTCCATATTAACTAGAGATGATATAGCAAGTACAATAATATCTGATGACAGTCCACAGTGCACTAGGTATCAATGAAAGCAGTTTTCACTGAAATACAGGTGTAGGCTTATCATCTCTAACCCCTAGCACTTTCAGACTTTCAAAGCTAATGGAAAAGTGTCAGAATAACAAAGCGATATCTGTAAAATAAAAAATTGGAGCAGTGAGATTGATCCCCCCTCAGTGCCAGTGTTGGATGTGGGGGAAACCAGACTCTTGTGAAGGCAAGCTGGACAATGCTCTGTTGCAGAGAGGCTGTTGCTGCACTGGGCTGGTGGTTCATACTCAGAGCAGTGACAGACAGAGTTCCAAACTCCCTGTTTATCAGTGGTCCCTAAATCCTTGCCATGTAGGAAATTTCTCTATTGTTACAGACATATGCGCAGTACTGGTGGCATTGCTGAACAAATACAAGCATCCTACAGAAAACCATAAGAATATATTTTGACAGCTTTAGTTCCATCTGCACAGGAGTATTTGCTGACATGGAAAAAACATTTAAAAACTCCCTGACAATTTTTACATCAGGAACCATGCCCAGTGAAGGCAGCCCTTAAGGGATACTTTCTGAAGATGTCAGTCAATTGAGGGCTAAGAAACATAACAATTTTTACCATTGCTGCTCCTAAAGTCCTGTCATTACTCAAACATTTAAATGCTTTCACATTTACAATGGACTAGTAATCCTCACCAAAGAAAAATATTAGAAGATATTAGATCCAATGACAAATGTAAGGAACATGCACACCACCTCTTTAACCTCTTGGGCATGGCAAAGGACCTTGGTTCTTCTTTTAAAAATTTTTATTCTTCTCTTTGACGTACAAACCTGGCATGTCAGATTTCCAAATTTGTGGAAATAAGACGAAAATTCCCTGTGAGCGTCAGTGGGAACATTGCAGGGTTCATTTGAAGCCTGATCCCACAGGCCCTGTTGTGAGGGAGAGGCGTGGAGTCAGCCTCCCACTCCCCATCAGCGCTTGTGTCAGCGGCTGCGCAGGGAGAGCTGCAGACTCAGGGCTGCTTTGGCAGATGGCCCAGCACACCTTCCTTTCACCCAGTGCGTGACCTGGCCTCCAACTGAGGCTATCAGTAGGTCACTACTCCTGATAAAGATGCCATCATACACAGAGGGAGTTCTGGAAAAAAGCTGCCTCTTGAATAAACAGTGGGTGAATATGTCTTCAGAGAGGGCTGGATACTCTTCCTCTCTTGTTTTATTTTTGTGAGTGTGAAGGAAAGGAAGTGTTTAAGATACAAAGTTACCTACTTGTTTTGTTATCATGAGGCAGCAAAATGTTTAGACAAGATTTATTTCATACTGAAAGTAAAGCTTAGAGGATCTTTTCTTTTTGTAAGTGCCTGATGCTTTGAGCCTACAGAAGATAAAACAGACTCCATTTGTCTGTATTTCCTTTCCCTGAAGTTTTATTATTTCTTCTGTATTTGTCAAGATACCTCTTCAATAACGATTCTTCTTTTTTTTTTCCTGAAGTATTTTTTAGAGGTAATCCATTAAAACCCCCACAATACAGATTCATTACACAGATTGATTTACACAGAATTCTGTTTTGCATGATGCAGCTGATCTGGTAAGAATAATTTCTGAATTTTCTAGAAAGGAATGGAAAGAGCGGATGTACTGTCATTACCTTTTTTGCTGTTCTGCACTTAGTTCACTCATAGATAAAGACTTTTGACCTGAAATAAGCTGCCATCAGTTAATGCATGGACTATCACACAAAACTGTTGGCAAAATGGAGCAAGCTTTGTTATAATCTTACAAGTCTCACGGGTCTCATAGCGATAGTTTAGGCAAATGGATTTCTGGCCATCCACAGGAAACAATGCTAAAATGAAATTTAACAACTCTTGCACGTGAGAGGTTTGCAGGAGGCTTGAGACTGCTTCAGCCCTGAGCTGAGTGAGAGGAATGCCACAAAGCATTGCAGCAGTGTGGTAAGCAGTGCTTGTATTCATGTGCCTCAAATACTTCACATGGACGTCATGAAAAAATGAGAAAATATTAAAAGGAGATGCAACTTTTTTTGTGCTCAGTGTGGGCCGAAGTTGTCTTTGGTGCAACTTGAGAACATTATAGAGCTTTCCTTCTCTCATACTGTTAACATATAAAACTCACAAAAGATTTTTGCTAGTATTTTCCTGGGAAGAAATTATTTTCTGGCAACAGTTTCAAAGTTAAGACATATTTATTCACTACAGTCCCATTTTGTATTCCTTGGGTAGAATCCCAAATACCCTCCACTTTCACCTCCAAGGAGCCATTAGCATTTATCAGGTAAATAATCTGTAATAGGCAGATTATACATCTATAAATCCATAATAATTACACTGATTTCAAAAGCGTTACTGAAGATTTATGCTCAGGTAATTTGGCACACAGTTGGTAAGCTTTCTAAGGAAGACTCTAAATATTTTCTCAAGAGAAAACAGCCCTTACAATGTGCTATTTTTTTCTCTTCTAAATGTCTTCACCTGCCATCATAATGAAGTATTTTATAAAAATACAGCATGAGGTAATGACAGTAACTGAGAAGGAAAGTAAATTCACACTAGAATATCAATCTGAAGTCTTTCCATCTGCTTTTTATTAACAGAGACCACCATCTTAACATTATTTAGCATCATATTCTAATTTAATTCAGCCTGTATATTCCCTCTTCACCTTGCCTACATGACAAAATAGTTTCTTCTTGGCACACTTTTATAGCATGAATATCAGTTTCAATTGTCATCTTCACAGACTTTCCCAGGCTAAATTCTATTAGAGAACACACATTCATCATGTATTTTCTCCTGCATATCCAGACACTAACACACATTTCTGTGCCAATGAACCATTTTGAAGTGTCAGCTCAGCCTTCACTGAAGCTAGGCTGAAACCTGTGATTTACTGTGGCCACTGCTTTGGGGGGACNCATCCTACAGAAAACCATAAGAATATATTTTGACAGCTTTAGTTCCATCTGCACAGGAGTATTTGCTGACATGGAAAAAACATTTAAAAACTCCCTGACAATTTTTACATCAGGAACCATGCCCAGTGAAGGCAGCCCTTAAGGGATACTTTCTGAAGATGTCAGTCAATTGAGGGCTAAGAAACATAACAATTTTTACCATTGCTGCTCCTAAAGTCCTGTCATTACTCAAACATTTAAATGCTTTCACATTTACAATGGACTAGTAATCCTCACCAAAGAAAAATATTAGAAGATATTAGATCCAATGACAAATGTAAGGAACATGCACACCACCTCTTTAACCTCTTGGGCATGGCAAAGGACCTTGGTTCTTCTTTTAAAAATTTTTATTCTTCTCTTTGACGTACAAACCTGGCATGTCAGATTTCCAAATTTGTGGAAATAAGACGAAAATTCCCTGTGAGCGTCAGTGGGAACATTGCAGGGTTCATTTGAAGCCTGATCCCACAGGCCCTGTTGTGAGGGAGAGGCGTGGAGTCAGCCTCCCACTCCCCATCAGCGCTTGTGTCAGCGGCTGCGCAGGGAGAGCTGCAGACTCAGGGCTGCTTTGGCAGATGGCCCAGCACACCTTCCTTTCACCCAGTGCGTGACCTGGCCTCCAACTGAGGCTATCAGTAGGTCACTACTCCTGATAAAGATGCCATCATACACAGAGGGAGTTCTGGAAAAAAGCTGCCTCTTGAATAAACAGTGGGTGAATATGTCTTCAGAGAGGGCTGGATACTCTTCCTCTCTTGTTTTATTTTTGTGAGTGTGAAGGAAAGGAAGTGTTTAAGATACAAAGTTACCTACTTGTTTTGTTATCATGAGGCAGCAAAATGTTTAGACAAGATTTATTTCATACTGAAAGTAAAGCTTAGAGGATCTTTTCTTTTTGTAAGTGCCTGATGCTTTGAGCCTACAGAAGATAAAACAGACTCCATTTGTCTGTATTTCCTTTCCCTGAAGTTTTATTATTTCTTCTGTATTTGTCAAGATACCTCTTCAATAACGATTCTTCTTTTTTTTTTCCTGAAGTATTTTTTAGAGGTAATCCATTAAAACCCCCACAATACAGATTCATTACACAGATTGATTTACACAGAATTCTGTTTTGCATGATGCAGCTGATCTCTTAAGAATAATTTCTGAATTTTCTAGAAAGGAATGGAAAGAGCGGATGTACTGTCATTACCTTTTTTGCTGTTCTGCACTTAGTTCACTCATAGATAAAGACTTTTGACCTGAAATAAGCTGCCATCAGTTAATGCATGGACTATCACACAAAACTGTTGGCAAAATGGAGCAAGCTTTGTTATAATCTTACAAGTCTCACGGGTCTCATAGCGATAGTTTAGGCAAATGGATTTCTGGCCATCCACAGGAAACAATGCTAAAATGAAATTTAACAACTCTTGCACGTGAGAGGTTTGCAGGAGGCTTGAGACTGCTTCAGCCCTGAGCTGAGTGAGAGGAATGCCACAAAGCATTGCAGCAGTGTGGTAAGCAGTGCTTGTATTCATGTGCCTCAAATACTTCACATGGACGTCATGAAAAAATGAGAAAATATTAAAAGGAGATGCAACTTTTTTTGTGCTCAGTGTGGGCCGAAGTTGTCTTTGGTGCAACTTGAGAACATTATAGAGCTTTCCTTCTCTCATACTGTTAACATATAAAACTCACAAAAGATTTTTGCTAGTATTTTCCTGGGAAGAAATTATTTTCTGGCAACAGTTTCAAAGTTAAGACATATTTATTCACTACAGTCCCATTTTGTATTCCTTGGGTAGAATCCCAAATACCCTCCACTTTCACCTCCAAGGAGCCATTAGCATTTATCAGGTAAATAATCTGTAATAGGCAGATTATACATCTATAAATCCATAATAATTACACTGATTTCAAAAGCGTTACTGAAGATTTATGCTCAGGTAATTTGGCACACAGTTGGTAAGCTTTCTAAGGAAGACTCTAAATATTTTCTCAAGAGAAAACAGCCCTTACAATGTGCTATTTTTTTCTCTTCTAAATGTCTTCACCTGCCATCATAATGAAGTATTTTATAAAAATACAGCATGAGGTAATGACAGTAACTGAGAAGGAAAGTAAATTCACACTAGAATATCAATCTGAAGTCTTTCCATCTGCTTTTTATTAACAGAGACCACCATCTTAACATTATTTAGCATCATATTCTAATTTAATTCAGCCTGTATATTCCCTCTTCACCTTGCCTACATGACAAAATAGTTTCTTCTTGGCACACTTTTATAGCATGAATATCAGTTTCAATTGTCATCTTCACAGACTTTCCCAGGCTAAATTCTATTAGAGAACACACATTCATCATGTATTTTCTCCTGCATATCCAGACACTAACACACATTTCTGTGCCAATGAACCATTTTGAAGTGTCAGCTCAGCCTTCACTGAAGCTAGGCTGAAACCTGTGATTTACTGTGGCCACTGCTTTGGGGGGACACACAGGAGTCCCAGTCACAGACAGACCCTGGAGCTCTTTGTGCTGCTGCTCTATGGATAGCGTCACATTCATTATTTCCTGACAAAACATAGACAACTTAGTGCACTGTACCAATATGAGCAATCTAATTTAATGGGGATTGCAAAAGGCATTTACTCAGTGATGCAGTAGTTCTAGTGACTGTACGATTCAACATAGTCTCAGAAATGTCTTAAATTATTTTGGTCTCAATTATAACCTGCTAAGAGTAAGTTTGCAAAAGCAAAAAGTTAGTGATCATTTGTGCGTTTATTTGCAAGAACTTAAGTGTGACTTTTGTGGGAAGAATTGGAAACATGTAGGATGCAATTGGTTATAATTCAGGTTATTTTTTCACATAATAGACGCATGCAGAGAAGCTGTGCTCCAGAGAAAGAGTTCAGAGGTGTGGGAAGACTGTAATAGAAAGCATGAGTGGATGCTCTGTTGGAACTCATTTACTGGAGATCATGTCATGAACCTCAGATTAGCAGCTTCTTTTTAAGTGCCAAGTTACTTAACTGTGTAACCAAAGAAAAAAAGGGAAACCATATCCTGTTAAGGAAAAATAAAAGGCTGGAGAAAGAAGAAAACAGAAAGAAAAGCATATGATCAGGTTCACCAAACATTTGCCGCACCAGATGACTGCAGATTGTCATCTGCTGTTTCTTCAACAAATATGCTTATTTCTTGCTTTAGCTCATAACTTTCACTGATATGTCACAGTTCAAGAAAAAAAATCTCCTTTTTATTCCAACAAAGAAGCTGGGGGGAAAGTGTTTCCACCTTTGACAAGACTCTCTGCTTGTAAAGATGGATACCAAGATAGTGAGTGGAGTAGTGCTCGTCCCCATAATCCTGATCAGTCAGGAAGAGCAGTGTTTAAGCCTGTGCCTCCCAGCAAATGCCACCTGAGGAATAAGGGCAGAATGCACCCAGAGGGTTAGGAGAGGCGGCATTGTCAATGGTCTTAAGAAAATGAATGTTGCCCAAAGGAAAGTGGTGGTGGTGCATTTCCCCATCTTCCAGGCTGCACTGTGATAATGCTGGTCAGGACACATCCCAGGGCTGAGCTTCTCCTGAGTTTATGAGAAACACTGCCTGATCCCAGGAACATGTGCTATCTAATGAGCTCCTGCTTCTTTTTTATTTTTTTAACAAATACACTTGGACACTTAGTGTGAATAACAACCCAGGTGGGATAATACTTTTGTTCTCAAACTTTCAAAGAAGTTTCTGACCCAAAATGCAGCCAGGATGAAACACTGTTGTGACAAAATTCCTCTCTCATATATGGCCCTATAAACAGCATGATCCCACACCCTCCCCCACTGCTTCCACCTCCATATAGATAATTTTGCATTTAATTTGGGGTTTATTTTGGTTTGGATTGATTGACATAGTTTTGGGCATTTTTTCTTTTCCTCAGTGGGCCTTAACCATCTGTAAGTATAGAGTGAATCTTGCCAATGAACTTTATTGTACTTTTACTTTGGCATGAAACCTGGTTTTACTGATGATTTTGCCGATGCTTCTTTCAGTGACCTTAAAACACTCATTTATGACAAAACTCTAGCTCTTCCTCTCATGAGACAGCAGGTTTACAGAAACATAGAATAGGTAAGGTGGAAAACATCCTTAGGATCATTAAATCCATTAACCCAGCACTGCCAAGCTCGCCGCTAAATCACGTCTGTAAGAGGCACATCTCCTGGTTCTCTAAATCCCTTCAAGGATGATGACTCAATTTCTACCCTGGGCACCCAGTTCCAATGCTTAACAACCTTTTTAGTGATCAACCTTCTTCTAATATCAAAACCAACCCTCCCCTGGAGCAACTTCAGTCTATTTCTTCTTGTCCTGTTACTTATTACTCAGGAGAAGAGAGTGATCCCCACATGGGTGAAACCTCCTTTCAGGCAGTTGTAGAGTGGAAAGGTCCCCTCTGAGCCTCCTTTTCTCCAGGTTAAAAACACCAGTGACCTTCAGCTGCTGCTCATGGGACTTGTGATCAGCTTGACTTCACCAACTCCATTGTCCTTCTCTGGATTTGCTCCTGCACTTCAATGCTTTTCCTGTAGCGAGTGGCCCAGAACTGAGCACAGGATTCCAGGTGNTCATATTACTGACAAAGACAATAAACAGGACTGGCCTTCGTACTGAGTCCCGGGAAACGACACTTTTGACTGATGGCCACCTGGAAGTAACTCAATTCACCACCACTCTCTGGACCCAGCCATCCATTTTTTGTCCTAAGAAGAGCACACCCATCCAAGTTGTAAGCAGGCAGTTTCTCCTGGAGAATGCTGTGGGAATTGCTGTATATAAAAACCTCTTTTAAGTTCTGTTGTACACCATAGGAGTGGGTTTGTATAAATGTTGTTCTTAAATCATCAAACAGTCAGAGTACACTCAGCCTCAGTACATGTTTCTTTCCTCACCCATCCCACACAATAATTTTCCATCTTGTCTCGAAAAGCTAAACATAATCTCTTATTTACTGAGAAGAAAAACAAATGCTGGGCTCCCAGTGCCTGTTAATGCATCCAGATGTTCTCCCATTCATGCTGCAGGGTAATATGGAAAAAAGGCTAAGTGCAAGCGGTTGTGCTCCTCTTCTCACACAAATATAATTTCTCAAATTCCAGCTTGGTTCCAGCAGAAAATTCAAATTAAAAAAAAAAACCTTTCTGAAATGCTTTTCAGCTTCGTTATAGCTCATCTTTGAAACTACCCAGTCTTTTCTTAAAAACACTTGGTTCAGCTTCCAGTCACTTTACTTCTTGACCTTGCAGATGTTAAGAAGCAGATCCAGAATGTCTTTATTATCTTGGGGTTTGCTCCAAAAGTTCTTTTTTGTGCAGGTGTCCCAGAGGACCAGCTGAAGTATGAGAAACCAGAATCTTTGTGCATTGGCTACCATTCCTACCTAGAAGCTCAGACAAGTGAAATTGTTATTCAAAGTTGTTAACAGATATTCAGTTATAGGATGAAAAATAGGATCCATTTCAACAGCAAAACTTATGCTCATGAACCTGCACACACTTGCACAATAACAAGACATACTTGGTTTTGTCTGACTCCAGGTCTGGCTTGGGAATGCTAATCAATCTGTGCAATGCTATAATTATTGTATTTGCTTCATAGCACTTCATAATTGTGTACAGTCTGTTTTTCTCCAGTTGCCTATAATCCACCTCCCTCTGACACAGTGAGGGACATTCACGCTTTGCAGTGTACTGGCTGCAGCCTATGTTTGCTGTGCTGATGTTACTGTGTAACAGTAACCACTAAAACACCTCAAGAATTAATGAAGTCCCTGCAAGTGAATAAAGCAGAAATTTAACCAATAGTAACACATCTGGGCACGTAACACTTTGCTGCTGCTGCTGCTATTAGCAATATCTGTTTCCATTTTTACAGCCTACCGTTCTCAAAACACTACTTGAAGCTGGGCATAAAGTACAGATGGTAAGTGCCATGAAAGCACAGCTGTCTCTGCCCCACTGGGTAGCAACCAAATAGGAGAGTGGGAAAACTCACTGAAAATGCTTAGGACTATCAAAACACAAACAGCAGGTTTTTACAGGTCTATCTGCTAAGTCTCTTACTCTGGTGGGTATGATGCTGGCTTTGGACATCCCCTGACAAAACAGCATTGTGATTTCTAGAAGGGGCTCATAAGAGTGTGGGGCAGCCAAGACCATGCTGATGCAGTTTCTCACAGCTCCAGCTTGCATCTCTAAGTCTGCAACTCTGTAGTTAAAACCTACCCTATGCCTGCTATTGAAATCACATTGTGTCATTCCTAGATTATTTTGCATTCTCTTCTGAGTGCTTATTATTTTGATTAATTTATTCACACTTTCTATGATAAAGTTGCACCAATGCAACTAAATAAACATGAGAATAATCCAAGACAACAGTATTGTTCTATTTATCAATATAAGTTTGTTCTCACTTTTATTCCTGGTGCATAATAAAGCTTCCCCTAGGAACTGAAGGCATTTAATTTCAGTTTCTAATGACAAAATGAAGCAAATAGCAACCGTTTTTGAAGTTTCACCCTCTGGCAAGGCTCACAGAGCCTGGTTTTGCCTCATTCAAAAGGTTTGATGAGACATGGCTCTTGTGCATGTGTTTATGGAAAGAGAAAGAAAGAAGAGCTGTCAACAGCTGGGAAGCATGAGACTGTGAGAAACAAAATAGGCTTTGTGGGCTGGCCTCAGGTATCCCTCACCCACCTAGGTCTCCACAAGGAAAATAGGTGGTGCCAGAAGAAGTAACTATGAGGAAAGGTTAACGTGCCTCCAAGCTTATCTGTTTTCTGTGACCAAAAAGGCACTACCTCTCAGAACTAACTGCCTTGTTTATAAGCATTTTGTTATTTTGATCCAGCCCTGAAAGAGTTTGTTTAGAGCAAATGGTAATCAGTTCTCAGCAATGCCTGGGGCACTGACTCTACTGGTCCTGAGAGACCAGGCCTGTAAGTGCTTAAGGGATACTCAAGCTGGGAGAAGCAGTCCCTGGGAGCAATAGAGGGTTTCTTCACAGACTTCACAATAGAGGGGCTTCATATTGGCAGAGAAATGCATGGAAAATAAGCTGGCAATTGGTAGAGCAAGATGTAGCTGGGTTGCCCACAAAAAGACCTCTATCCCAGAGACATTAAATGAATTCAAGACATATGAGGGCTTTGGTCTTTTGATTTAGAAGTCATCCGTGCGTGGAATGAATTTAAGGGGTTATTTAAAATCCTAATTAATAATGCCTTGCCTCAGACTTTGCTCAGCCATCTATTCAGTTCCCTCTCTGTTCCATTTCCTCTTTTGGACAGATTTTTAAAATT
>WBNQ01087688.1:2353-41116 GCA_013401375.1 Spizella passerina
CTGTTTTTCTATCAGCACATGACTTTAAGTACTCAGGTTTCTACATCATTTTTGATCCCATAGCCAATCTGCTGAGGGATTTTGGGGTGCCATAATTTTGGTGCTAGCCTTTCAATCATGGCAAAGTTCTATATTTTACTAGGGTATTAAAAAAAGTCACAGTACTGCTGGTTTAGTGACTTCTGTCATTTACCAGTGTCTGTTTTCTGATGATCTACAAGTCATATGATAAAGTAAACAGGTCAGCTTCCAAGGAAAATAAAAATAGCCAGCTTTGTATTTGTGAGAAGAGCTGAAAAAGATTAATGCAGCTGCAGTCTTGTAATCCCAGGCTCAAAAGTCAAAATTGAAAAAACATAGAACCTTCTTTTTTTCCACACATCATCTTGGGGTTTTGATTCATGACTTATGAATGCTTGAGTTTGCCATTGCCATATTAGTATCAGATAAAAGGAAGAGATGCCCACCCTCTCCCCTCAGCTGGCCAAAGGTGGGGGCTGGCCATAAATTTGTTGTTTCTGAAAAGTGTGTTTTCCTCCTAAGCAGGTCAGCATTTCATATCATCACCTGGATCTTGCCAAAAACTTTCAATATAAGGAAGTCAAACTCTTTTTTTCTGGAAGGCATCTCTTTTTTTTTTTAATAAATAGTTTTATGACATGTTATATGACTCAGTGTAGAGGAACTGGTTTTACTTGATCAAATTAAACTGGAAATAAAAGGATGTGCCCATGAACCATCAAATCCACTGTAATGCAGTATGTCCAAATGTATTTGATGTGGAATGTCTTTTTACTCAGATAATAAACAATATCTAAGCTATCTAAAAAAACTTCTTTCCAATTCTCAAACCGACATTGAACTGTGATTTTTCTTTTTGCTCAGGGCTTTGGGGTGATGAAAACTGTACTGTTTCTCTTCCCTGCATTTGTAAACGTAACATTCCAAAGAAGATAGAGAAGGAGATTCCAAAAGACCCAAACCAACAAGGAGCATGTCCCAAAGGCTGGTTGCACTTTGGATTCAAAGTAAAACCTTTTTTTATGCTGTTTTGTTGTTCAAAATGCATTCCATATGTATGACAGAAATCGTATTTAAGGATTACTTAATATTTTAAGATTTTCTTGCTTCTTGAAAGCAGAGCTTTTAGGTTTATAAGAACTGACAAAGTGGCACCAAGATTTATTGCTGTTAAATAGCTGCCCCCCAACTTTAAGGAGTTGTCTTAACAAGGTGTTAAAAATTTTACTTTAGTTTCAGGGAGTAAATACTCATATATGCAAAAGCAATGCAATTGTATTTGTGCCTTTGCCATAAAAAGCCTGCTCCATCCTCTCTTTTCCACATATGACAATTTCAAGTGTCTTTTATGATCTCAAAAGAGGTCTCTAAACCCTTGATGTGCTAAATGGATCCCTAATTGCTGCTGTCCTCTGAAACATGCTGTTTCAAATGGCCTTCATTAAAGGTAATTATAAGCCAAAGTGAATTTGCAGTTGAGGGTCAAAAGGTAACTATTTCATCTGGCTTCGCTTAAATGCCTAAGTTCTTTATTAGCAACATGCATCGAGGGGCCTGAATTTATCCCAGTGCTCACTGCAGTGACTGCAAGGAGAAATTTAACCTCAATTGTTTGCCTTGAAACAACTGATTTGAATGCAGTGCAGATCACAGCTGGAAACTAACCCTGAGGGTGCTGGATATGTCCATGGCAGGACAGAAAGCAGTGAAATATTTAACATTCAGAAACAGCATGTGAAATGTTTTAGTGACACTCTTAGTGATTGATAAATGGCTGGAGGAAAGCAAACAAAGGAAGTTTGTTTGTTTGGTTTTGTGTTTTGAAACAGTGCTTTTTAATACAAATTCCAAAGGATCCAGAACATCTGAGAAACTGGTACTCTGCACAGGAATTCTGCAGTAACTATGATGGGTCACTTGCTATCCTGGAAGATGAACTGGAGCAAGGTAGAGTGCTGAAAATATTGTAAACTAAATAACACATCATCTTCATTAGGATGCTGTAGTAAAGTTTAATCTTGGATACAGACGTAGGAAAGATTGTTCAGCTCTTACCCGTGGTTCCACTGCTTTAAACACATTAATGTTTCTCAGTTTGCCGAAATTTAAAAGTTCACTGAGATATATGGCAGGTACATTTTAAGGAATAATTGCAAATTCTTTTGTCCTTACCATGCTTTAACAATACTCCCAAAAATGGAATACCCATTTAAAAATTTTCAGGTTAAAATTTCTACCTTATTATCTCATTTTTGTCTTTCAGTAGTACTTGAAATCTTATCTGTAGTATATTGCCAGGCTGGAACTGTCAGAGAAATAAATGCCAGCAAATTTGAAAATATTTATGAACAAAAACCTGTGGTTGAATTTCACACACACTTGTAAAATCACTTATTTGGATGTGGGAGGAATCTCACTGGCTATCTTTAGTTAAGAAGTCTTCAGCTAAAACTGGGAAAAGCTTCTTCAGCTGGACTGTATAGTGGTTGGACTGGTATTATTAGCTAATGGACTAGATCCTAACCCAATTGAAATTAAGCAATTTAACTGAATTTATGGTAAGATGATACTGAAATGCCACTCAGTCTTATTTTCTGGTAACTGTGTAACATCATTGATTGGAAATTATTTTTTTCAATGCTTTAGTGTGTTGCAAGAGACTTCATCTATCTCTAAATTCTTACTGGTCTATTTTATTTTGTTTCTCTTTCATTTTGAAGCTTTCATAACAATGAATCTGTATGGGTGGAAAAGAAGTGTTTGGATTGGTTTCCAGAGTGACGATTATGAAAAATGGTTGAATCAAAATCCTCAGATGTATTCTAACTGGTCACCAGTTGAACTAGTAGATGTGAGTATTTTCAGGGGGTTGTGACAGTGAGAAGTTGGTTTTATCCATAAAAATCATGACTTCCATAAGGCAGGGCCAAAGTTGTTACAGCAGTTTAGGCTGCTCTTCATTTTTGCAACTTCGAGGAACTGTGGGTACAGATTTACAGGCACAACTAGAAGTAGCAAACAAGGCACCATTGAGACAGACATTCACTTAATTTGTGGCTCTACTCACATTCTCTTGCAGCTGGTTTTAAGCAGCAAACTTGGAATCATGTGGTTAGTATTACATGCTTGGTCTGAGCAAAGTTGAGGAACAAGAGTATTAATTTCCTATTTTAATACATTGTTTTACAACATGTTGGTCCCAATTGGGGTTAGCATTTTGGATTGTTTACTGAAAGCTTGTGGCTTTTTAATTATGAGTTTATTGTTTCAAATTGTATTTATGGGACTGTTCATTGTTCTACCTAAATGTTTGTTATAGAGACTTTGAGATAATTATTCTCTTAAATTTAATTTAATAATGCTGTATTGTTTTACATGGTGTATATTTAAATTAATATAAGGTTATGTGTTGATTGCAGAGACAGCATTTTAACATTCAAGATCAACTTCCCCTGTGTACATTGGTATCAAATAGCCCTAATTTTTATTTTACTGGAAAATGGTACTTAGAAAACTGTCAGAAAAATTATGGGTTTGTCTGCCAAAAGACTCAGGGTAAGGTTTTCTCTTGCTTTGCTTCTGTTCTTTTTTCTTACTATATGGAATTTGTGTTACTTTGTTTTTATCTAGAAGCAGCTTTTTGTAAGTGTCTCTAAAACAAGGAACATAAAAGATTTCTAAGACAGTTTGATGTTTAGACAGACTAGCTCTACACTATTTAATAAATCAGTAGCTGGGATGTAGAAGTAATTGCTGAAAAACATTCTGTTATTAACTTCTCCTCCTACCTTTGAGCATTCTGTAGTGTATCTTTGAATTAGAAGTAGAGATGAAATTTCGTATTTTCTCTCATGGCTGCCACAAAAGTAACCACAAAAGGCTAAACTGAGGATGATTTTGATGAAAATGTGCTTTAGGGTGGGGGGTTGTAAGTTGCAATGTTAGATCAGAAGAGACTGTAGCAAATACATTTTTCTGAACATTGTGGATCTGACTGGCTTATGGAATAGAGCTTGGCTTCTGTTTTCTAGTACCACACTTCTCTAATTCTGGTACCATAAAGTTCCCTTGCAGGAAGCGTGAAGTGTTTGGGAGGAACAGGGTTCGTGTTTGGCAGGAACAGGGTTCGTGTTTGGGAGGAACAGGGTTCGTGTTTGGCAGGAACAGGGTTCGTGTTTGGCAGGAACAGGGTTCGTGTTTGGCAGGAACAGGGTTCGTTGTGTTTCCCCAAGCCACATTCTGGTGCTGCCTCTGGGCTGGGGGCCGTGGGCAGCTCTGGAGCCCCGTCCCAGGTGCCAGGGCAGCCCCTCTGCCAGCAGGACACTGCCAGGACATGGCACCCAAACAGGGCAGCAGCACACTGGTGACCCTGGGGCGAAGGGAGGGCTGGCATCTGAGCCTGCACGGTGTCTCCTTGGCAGCTGCCTCTACTGCAGGGTGGTTTTGTATGGCTCAGCTCTATATTGTATTATCCCCTCTACATTTAACCCTAAAATGCAGAGACAGCACTCTGCTGCTGCTGCCTGGGAGGGGAGGCGCAGCCAGCTGGGAAGCAGAACAAATACCAGCTTTGGGCAGGCTTACGGGTCACTCAGGCAAAGCATAGCTGGATTTTACATCATTCATTGGGAACTGCAGTTGTGGGAAGGGCTGGAGTGATCCTGTACCTGGTGCAGAAAAAGTAAATAAATGTGCTTTCCTGCTGGTTTGTTTCAGTTACATCCCAAGCTTTTGTATTTTAACACCTTGCTGCTGCCTGGGACAGATGGAGGAGGCTTGGAAAGGCAGGAAGGAAAACAGTTGTCTTATGGTGGCCAGGATTCTGGCAAGGGTTTGGGCTGCAGTGGGTGCTCAGGGTCCTACCCACCTTTCTCAGCTGTGTCACTGAAAGTCAGGAATAAAACCCTCCAACACTGTTATTTCAGTGTCAGAAAGCTGGATTATTTTATTTCGGTACCAGGCATGCAGGGAAGATCTGCTCCTGTTCCATGCCCTGCAGCCAGCCAACAGACTAGTTGAAATCTGTGAAACTTATACATATTCATTACATTTCCCCAAACTCATACATATATGCTAAATGTTCTGTGAATTCTTTTGCATATTTAAATCAATTCTTGGAGCTTATATTACATTACATTAGAGTAGGGGTGTTTTGAGGGTCTCTGGTGGCCATTTGGGGAACATCCCATTCCTCTAATTATGGTTTTTTGATCATAGCCCTCCAAAAAAGTTTGTTTTTATATGAATCTCAGTGATGTGGGCTGGTCAAGATATACCTTCTTAGATCAGATGACCACTTACCCACTAAGCACTGTTGGTTATAGGTAAAGGAATTCACAAGGTTCAAATGCTTTTTTGTTACAATTGAAGATTTTACCAGCAGGGCAGTGGATCTGAGAGTGGCCCAGGGGCCTGGCTGTAATGCAGCTCAGCACTGCCCCATGCACAGCAGAGTGCTCCTGGGTTAAATGGACCATCCTGCCTCCCCAGTGGGACACGCATGGCACTTTCCCAAACTATCAGGCAGCTCAGTTTGCTAATTCAGCAGAAAATTTCCATATATTTTTCTTGTTTCCTGCTTTTTTTTTTTTAATTTTCCTCTAATTACTGTCATTTTCTGCAGCTTTTTACAGGCTGTGTCAGCTTTGTGCAGGGTCAGGCAAACACCAGACCAAGGAATTTGCAGCAAGAAGAACAGAGAAGCAGGGAGGGGAGTAGTGAGACAGCCTCTTGCTGGCAGTAGTGAACTGCTAAATTTGCTCAAGTGTCCAAACAGATGTGTCAGTTCCTGGAAAGATGAGCTGGTGCTTTGCTTCTGCCATCCTGCCTGCATTCCATTTCCCCTTTTTTGAATTATTTTCTGAAGGAGACTAAAATGAAAGAAAGCAGCAGTAGATTTGAACTGAGCTCTCTTTTTTAAATTTCACAGTGCCTTCCTAAAACCAAGGAGTTTTCAATTTTTTAATTTGTTTGTAACAATATCTCTGGTTATTTTTAGAAGCTGCTCAACTATGATCAAAAATGTTTTAAAAATGTGTTCTTTTTCTTTCCTGTTTGTAACAGACACATCCAGACATCTTATCAATGCATCCGATATGTATCCTGTGCCCGATACTTTAGAATATGGAAACAGAATGTATAAACTAATAAGTGGGAATTTTACGTGGTCTTCAGCGTTGCAAGCCTGCATGGCAAACAGTGCAGAGCTGGTGAGCATTACAGACCAGTACCACCAGGCCTTCCTCACCGTCATCATCAGCCGCCTGGGATACAGCCACTGGATCGGCCTCTTCACTTCCAACGTACGTACGAGGCTCCCGGCTGTCAGTGGGATGCTGCAAAGGAGATTTTCCAGTAACAAACTAGTGAGCTGTGGCATTGATTTGAAGTCACAGAAAGTTTGCATCTAAAGATGAAACACTGGAAAATTTGAGCCTTAAACTTTCTAGTTTTTTTTTTCTTTTAATGTAACGTGTAAATCCCAGTGGCAGCCAGTTTGGTACAACAACTACTGAAAACTAAAAGTCATAGATAACTTAGAAACATGGGGGAAAAATCTCTTGTAATGTTGACATTGAAATTTCATTGTTTCATTCATAGTTGCCCAATGGCCCAAATAACTGCTTGCTGAAAACAGAAAATTAGATGTAGTTTGTAGTCTCCCAAAAGTGAGTTGGGAGGATCCTTGGCTCTACCTTTTGAAAATTAGGACATTCTGTAATTCTGGTGAGGATGCCCTCCAAAAGAAGATTAATTTGTGTGGTGCTGAATTATATCAGAAAAATAACCTGACATTTGTTTTGGCAGAATGGGCTTAATTTTGAATGGTCAGATGGGACCAGGTCTTTGTTTTCCTCCTGGGAAGACGACGAGTCCCAGGCCTTGGGCAGCTGTGTTTACATTGATACTTCAGGACACTGGAAAAGTGCAAATTGTGAACAACTTCTGCAAGGAGCAGTTTGCCATGTGCCACCCAGTAAGTCTTTCAAGGTTTATATTCAATCTTTGCATCTGCAAATGTGTGTACTGACAGTGGAAATATGTAAAAGGAGGTTAATTGGTTAGAGGTTAAGCCATGTTAAGCAAGGCTGACTATTACTTAAAACTGAAGTGTATTTCTCTGTATTTCTTATGTGTGAAACCATTTTTTTTCCAATAAAATATTAGCCATCAGGTCTGATCTGTAGGAGAATGGAAAGAGAACTTTCATAATAGAAAAGAAACAGGAAATTTACCTACTCTGTCTCTTCAGTGAACACTATATTATCTCTGAAAAAATAGGATTGCTAATGACCTAGCTTGAATGGCAATAAGTCCACTTTGCTGAAATTAACTGTGGGATGGGAGAAGGGAAGCATTTAGAGCAAAGTGAAAAATTTATCATATCTTCGCTGATGAACACATCAAAGATTGTGCAATTTATTTTTTAGTAAAGGTGAGAATATTTTTCTGTATCCTAAAATAAGTTGTATTTCCTGTAATGCTCTGTCAGTCATCTGGGGTTTAGTAAAATCCAGAATTCAGGTATGGAACTCCATTCAGTGCCAGATTCCAGAGTCTTGTGGCACCATCCAATTCTTCAAATTGTTCCCATTCAGTGGTGTTTGTCATCTGGGCCCCTGGTTAGCTCATGCACATCACTATCAGATTGTCCTGATCCTGCTGTTGTGATCCAGCAAGGTTTTTGATCAGAAGTAAAACCAGCTGTACTCATTTAATACAAATGTATGCAACTGCTAGATTTTCACTTTGAAAAAATAGAGGCATAACACAATAACATGCTATTAGCGTTACTCCAAAACAGTGTGTGGAATGTTATATTAATGTGTATTTTGTTGTGCCAATAAAGCTGTGCTGTTACTTCTATCACAGAAAAGAAACTCAATGCCTATAAAGGCTTATGTTCAGAAAAAACTGTACCCTGGATCAAATTCAAAAACAGTTGCTACAGCTTTTCCACAGTTCTTCAGGGCATGAGTTTTGATACAGCATATGAGGTCTGCAAAAATCAAGGTAAGTGATTGTTTTGTAACTACCAAATGTCATTGTGATATCTTAAATCAATATTTATTTTCTGAAATGACTGAAATCATGGCATATGTTTTCTCTGATTCAAGATAATGTTAGTGGAGCTCATAAGCCAACTATGAAATTGGAGGCAGCATGCATCAAAAAATGTTCCTTTCTGTGTGAAAATACTGGTTTCTACAATAAAACATAATATGAACATTTTTCCTTTCAAATTTGTTTTAAAGTCATGTGAGAACAGTTTTGTATCTGTTTGAGCATTTTCACAATTATTACAAATTTAAGAATTTATAATGTATAACCAGACTTTTCAAGCTCTTCAATTAAGACTCATAATGTTAACTTTTTGAAGTGCAATATTTTAATGGCATGGATTGCTTGAAAATTTGTTCTGTGTTTAATTCGAAGGATCAGATCTTCTGACTATTCAAGATGAAGATGAAAATGCCTTCATTTTGGAAGAATTACACAGTTTTGGCTATTCTGTACAAATGGTTTGGTTGAACATTCTGCTTGTTACAGACAGTAAGTTTGGGGAAGAATAGAACTGCATGTAAGAACCTGGTTTGGGTTTTGGTTATTTTCCAAAAACCATTTTCAATAACCATTTTTCAAAACACTTTAGTATTTTGAGATTTTTTTTCATTGATTTGTGCCTGTTTATGATGTAGTAAAAACAGTGAGGCTTCCTGCAATGGTTACCAGTATTCTGATATGCATACATGCATGTAAATGCCTTCTTTTCCTTCTTAAAGATACACTGCAGACTGTCCTCTGTGTTAGCTACATAGAATGATTTTTAAATCTTTCAAGAGAAGAAAGTAATACAGTGGCCAAACAGACAAAATCCTGGTATTCTGTAATACTTTTCATGTGAGGGTAAATCTGACTGAAACAGAAATGTTTATCTAAATACTATTCTGTTTTGTAATAAATTTTTACTTCTGCCCATAGATGAGACAATCTCCTGGTTTGGTGATTCTCCTTTAAATTATTCTAACTGGGGCATCAGAGAACCTGAATTTGATAATCTCAAAGGGAATTTCTGTGTCAGCTTGAGGACCACAGATGGAGTCTGGCAATTATCTCCATGCAGAGAAAAAAGGGGTTTTGTATGTAAAATGGATGCAGGTATGTGCTTCCATAAGAGAAGGCAATTCTGTCCTTATTACAGTTGTTTTACTTGTTCCTTGTTGCTTGCTTACATGTTGTCAATTTTCATTTCATTAATTCTGTCCCTTGGCATTGGGGAAAGTAATACCTCTGAAAGCCCCGGGCAGCTGGGGTGAGCTCCGTTTGGGGAGCCCAGGCAGCCCCTGCCAGCTGCAGGAGCCTTCCTGTGACATCAGGGTGACCTCCACAGCCCCGTGGGGAGGGCAGGTCCAGCCTGGGAGAGCTGTGCAGGCACCACAGCAGCAGGAATGTGGGTCTGTGAGAGAGCTCAAGAGATTGCAGAGCCAACACCAAATCCCTCAGTCACTGCAGGACCCTCTAACCAGGCTGATCTGCCTCTGCATGACTCTGTTCATGAATATGTGCTTTAAAAAGTGGGTAAATACTGCTGCTCATCCTTGCACTAATGCCAATTAATATATTCCACCAAAGTAAAGGGATTTTAAAATGGATACTGAGAAGACAATCTACCTAAAACCAACAAAAATAGGCTGTTCTATGTTTAATTTGGCTCATGTCAATGTTATTCCAATTGACCAAGTTAAACATAATCTAGTATGTTATTTAAAGTGAATATGCATAATAACATTGGTGGGTCATTTTGTGACTGTTCTGATTTTTATTTCAGATATTGATGCAACAGAATCCTCTGAAAAAGGTAAATTCTGTACTTTTTTTAATAAGGAATAATACACATTTTGAGCTGATATTTTGTGAGACAATATTTTTTCACTGTTAAACTTGTAATTTGAAATATGTGACATAAGGAGTAGTAATGTTTTCCCTAAAAGAGCTATATGTTTATATTTCAAATTACTTATTATTCTAAATATATTTGCTTAATAGCAGTTTCTGTTCTTCCCTTTCAGCATCATACAGTGGGCTTGTAGCTCTGGCTGTTCTTGTGACATTGGTGATGTTGGCTGCCATTTCCATTTTCCTGTGGTGCCTGCACAAAGAGAACAATCAACTCTTCCGCAGGATACTGTGGGTCAGAAATGCCTATTTGCCACAGATTAATGCTGATAGTCCTGCTTTGGAAGAAAGCATCCTCATTTCTGACTTTGAGAGAAGTGAAAACAATTAATTGATCAGAAGTAGCAAGTGATCTTGTCTTCCATGTGAAACTTCACAACCTACAGTGGTTTTCTCATTCTTGGAGAGCCCATATCCTGAGGAACCCTCATGGCCATCAGTATCAATGCTGGAGGAGCTCCCTACCCTGGAGAGCTTTTGCTTTGTGACAGGATGAGGTGAGGATGCAAGGCAGAGCCATGGAGAAATGTTCTTCTCTGAGACAAGACAGGAATTGAAAATACTCATAGACCATAAAGTTCCAGCCACTCACTTGGAGCAGACATGTTTAAGGTCCCGGAGCAGTGGACATTTTCATGCAACTTTTTCCTTTGGGAATGTTTGGGCCTTTGTGTTTTGTTTTTATACTTTGCAGAACCTGTTATGAGCTGGCGTTAAAATTTGGCCTTGAATTTAGGAACTCTGACATATATTCCAAGGATTATGGGGAAGACTTTTTTTCTGCAAAATGAGCAGTTATTTTTCAGACAATAGATTCTTGCCACATTGATTTCCAAGCTTGCAGGGAGATGAAGTCACTCTTGACTTGGGACTGCCAGAGTTTTGGTAGTTTGGCTTGTGATGCCTAGTCCATGTTCTAAAATAAATTAGTCTAAAGATATAATGGCTTAGTCATTCTGAACTTATTATATTCATTAGAGATGCATCCAGCATCCTATTCAAGATCTAGCAATGTCATCTCTCATCTAGATTATTTCAGACATGGAATCCCATCAGCCTTCATTAAAAATATTTTTGGGCAATATCTGTTTGAAGAAAAACCCCTGTTACAAATCTTTCTGAAAGTATGCAAGAAATGACCTTACTGTTCACCTGCAGTGTTCCTGTGAGCACTTATTCATGGACACTTTGCTGAGACCCTGCCCTCCAAAGCTAGGGGTGACGTGTGGGGAGCCACACTGCTGTTCCCAAGGGTGCTAGTCCTCTATGCCTGTGTAATAGACACTTTCCCTTTCAGTGTTCATACCAAGGTGCTAAGGAAGAAGATGAATTTTGCTGGCCCCTTGCTCTGTTGATGGTTGTGAAGGAGCCAGCTTAGGTCTCTTTTCTATCTCTGTTCCAGCAGCCCAGGACAGAAATGTTTACTCTCCTTGGGATTTCCACCAATCCAACCAGTCCTCCATACACTCTCTGAAAACACCTGGGAGCTTTTTTAGTTTTTATTTTTATTGCAGGGTAGAAAAACAAACTCATAGCGATGGTTACTTCACAATGGATTTAGTGTCATTTCCTCCATCTCTAAAAACTGCCGCAAAGGGCTGCATTTGTTGTTCTATTCTCTCTGTTCTATTCTCTATTTCCTTGTTTTGCTTATGACCTTTCTAAAAGTTTTGCAAGAGCCCTGAGATGGAGGTATGTTCCTCAGACTGAAGCAAGCTGCTAAGGCCAAATGAAGTGTTTTTACACAATATTTGTGCACATGCACAGGAATGTATGACTGCCTTTTAGCTAGATTTCGCATGGCCAAAAATTGCCTGTTCATGCCATAATTATGTGTAGGGCTATTTTTAAAAATTATTTCATACATAAAATATTTCTGTGCTGGTTTACAGAATTGGTTTACTCTTTTTGATGACTTCTAAGGTTGTAGCTATCACGAGTTTTTAATCTGAAATTTTTCTATCATATAAAATATAAATTGCTATTCTGTGTACATTCTGTCTAGCAGTTTGACTCCATATATTAGTCTTCAGAAATATTTTTTAAGTTTTGGTTTAGTCCTCTAGATTTATCTATTCAACTGTTTTTATTTGCAGTCCATTATTAGAGTTTGTGGACTGCAACTTTTGAGTACAATTGCCAGATAATATGTTGTTTATATGTATTACCTGTGATAGCTTTTTATCACCAAAAGAAAAGGAAAAAAAAAAGCTTATGACCTCTTCTTTCCCCATGACTATTTCACCTATTCAAACTACAGCTGGAGGAACTTAAACCAATAAACGCCCTTCATCACATTCACTGAGAAGTGTGTAAATGCTGCCTTCTTACAGTGCAGCAAGCAGAGTGGCTTGCAGGGTGGTTTTTGTTTGCAGGACTAAGCTGTGCCATCTCTGGGGACATGTGTTTATTAGGTTGCAATGCTGTTGATAGTTATACAGACTCTGGTCAGATTTTGATGTGGTTAATTACGATGTATTTTTTCACAAAACTTGACATAGATGTTTTATCAATTTTCCTTGAGGTATGTTTTATTCCTTAAAATATATCTGAAGGGTAATGGCATAATCAATAAACCTAACCTCAAAATAGTGATTGTTGATTAACGTTGATGTAGATGAACTTGTATTAAAGAAAAAAAGTTTAAACAGTGTTTTCTTCCTACTTTGAAATGGTTTTGAAGGAACAGACCCTTGGATATTTATTTTTAAATCTTTCATCGTTTAACTTTTTTATAACTGCAGATATTATTCACTCAAGAATGTAATCAGTGATTGCTTTCTAGTCTTCCTACTGGACTTTGTTATCAATGGCTTTCAATTGTTTTCCCTTAATCAGAGGTCTCCTATACTGTCCCTGATCAGAGTGTGTGGTGACTGTGGTTTTGTTGCTGACCTTGATGACATTGGCAGTGAGATTCACTGTATTGTTTCAACTGGAAAATTAAAGCGTGACTGACAGTTGTCTGTGCTGTAATTTGTCGTGAATCTCTCCCCAGCTTTACTAAGAAGAGAGGCTCTAGTGTCTCATGAGAGCAGTGCCCAGGCTTTGCCCTGGCTCATCCTGCGTGAGGACAGCTGGCTCCAGCCTCCTTTCAGACTAGACCTGGGCACTGCCCACCATCTCCACACACAGGGTGGTCTGAGCATTTCCCAGGTCGTGGATGAGGATGCCCCAGAACATGTGTGTAAGAGGTGCTGGAAGGAGGTGGGAGCCAGAGCACCAACAGTAAGGATGGTGGATGGAAGTATGGCATTAATTTACAGCTATTCTCCCAGCCTACTGCCTGTTCCCTGCAGTAGTGAGCTGAGGCCACCAGCAATGAGTGATGGGCTGCAGGAATTTTCCTGCTGAATTGTGGAGGGTGTGTTGTGTGGGAGCCTATTTGTGTCCTCCTCAGATGAGGTAGAGATATATGGACTGCAGCACAGCAGCTTGCATGGATTGCACCAACATGCTTTGTGTGTCCAAGGACTGGGCTCAACAGGGCCTCAACAGGCCAGTGAATGTTGCAGGTTTTTTGCCATGTTAGCTTCTTTCAGTGTTCTTATCCAAAGAGAAGTGTTATATCTCTTCATACCACATCTTTCTTGGGTGATGGAAGAGTATCCCCACCAGAGAGAGGTATGTTAAGGTCAAACTTCTCTGCCAGATATTGGAGTTTGTCAAATCTCCATCTGCTTATCTTTGCAGATGCCATTCCAGGAAAAAAATTACCTCCTGGTCCTTTGAGCAATCCTTTTAGCATGTCTCTGAGGAAAAGAGATGTTCAGTGCAGCTGCCATATCCCAGGTAGACATAAGTCTGTGATGGAAGCACTTGTATGCTGGTGATGCCCAGCATGGCAGGACACAGCAAAGGGTGGTTGTGGCACAAGTGGGCAGCATGACTCCTCAGCAAAGTCCTTTCTGGCTGTGCCTATCCTGGGCACTGCCCTTCCTTGTGCAGGGATCCTCCTCCCTCCCACTCTCCTGCCTCTGCTGTCTTTGCACACACACACTTTTGTAGCTGGGGAATGACCAAGGAGCTGCGGGCTGTTTGAAATTTGTGCTGTACAGTCCAGAGGGATCATAGGGGAAAAAATAGTGGGATTGCATGCTCTGTTGACAGTTGAAAAGCTCTGGTTCCCATTGCACAAATTCCCATTTGATTTAAACCCCTGCGTTTTTTTTCATCATGTTACCTCCTTCAGTGTAGTAACACACATCCTCAGTCTCTTGTAATAATATACCCACTGTAATGAAAACCATGGCATACACTTCCTCCAGGACATTTGCTTGGTTAAAAGCTAAATTGCACACATTCAGCAACTGGGCTCTAAATCCTCAGCTCAAAAAAAACCAACAAAAAACCCACCAAAAAACAAATCAAAAAAAATTGAGACCTCTACTTGAGCTATAATATTTCCTTTGGCAACGGGTGGAATGTTGATTTTAAACCTCTGCAGGCCAGCAGTGATATCTTACAGTCTGGTGCAGCCCTGCTGCAAATGTGTGAGTAACCATCAGGAGCAAACCCACAGGCTGAAGGTCCTTGCTGCTCTGAGATGGAATGATTTAAGATGAATCGTGGTGCTTGGAGGCACAGTCAGTCTCGGTTTGGCCAGTAGATGGTAGTGGTACACACAGAGCTGACAAAACGGGCCGTGCAAGTGAAAATAGCACGGGGATCTGCTCTGGATCCTTTAGAAGTTTAGTTAAACAAGCAGCAAAACTCCCCACTCACAGGACAGCAAAAAACGGTGTGGGTTCTGAGCCCTGGCCACAATGTTACAGAACTGTGTTTGGACAGCTTTCCGAGTCTCAGTGTTCCTTCTCAGCCACTTTAATGGGATGCATCGAAGCGCTCGGAAAGGGAAAATGCAAGTCCTTACATTGGTGTGGGGGCTTTTTATTTCTATGGTGAGTAAAGTGAAAATCCAGTCGAGCTCCTTAATAAATAATGATATCTTTATGTTATGTTTTGATTCTCATGCCTTTCATGGAAAGGCAACTCACTGAAAATGCTTCAGCCATGTCTCTCTCTGGATTTATTTTATCAGTACAGGCATTTGCTTACAACTTTTCAAGGATATGAAAAATTAAGACATAGCAGTGACTGCATAAGTAATTCCACAGCACTGTTGAAAGTAGTATTTTCTTCTTCTCCCAATTCATTCTCTAAGTTGCCCAAAGCATAAGAGTTCCTGATCCCTTTCTATATCCTTTATCTTTATGCATGGAAGTGATTCTCAACTGCAATTGTTCCCAAAAGTGCACAGCTAGGAAACAGCAAAAGTACTTCTACTACCTTATCCTACCTTTTTTTAATCTTAGCCTAAAGACAAAATTTCTGCTGTGGTTCTCAGAAAAAAAATGCTTGAAAACATTTTCTTTTAGTGAGAACAACAGCTAAACTTGTAGATACAAAATAAATTTTGAAATACAGAGTGGGCCAACAGCTTCTCTCCTCTGCATGCTAGCAAAGGAAAATAGGGAAACCTGTCTTTCTGAACCATGCACAGAAAGGCACAAAAATAACAGCCTGCTACCTACAGAGGTGGATGGCCAGCAGCAGTGGTGATTGTCACTGGGTGCATGAAGGGTGTCCAACACCACGGTGTGCACCCAGAGAATGCAATAGCTGGGTCAGTGTCTCAGAAAACACAGAAGAACAGTAGCATCCTTGTATCTTTGCAGATTTTTCGAGATGGATGCTTGTCTTTAGAAAGTAAAAGTTTCCATTTATTTTGTACCAAAAAAGTCCTTTTTTTTTGTTTTTAACTGAATGCTGAAAATTATCCCATCAAATCCTCTTCTGCAGCTATTTATTCAGGTCATTTGTTCTAAAGTGTGATCTCAGGCCTTTGATCCCAGCCATAACCTGATTAAATCTGCTTTGCCACTTATTTCTGCCATAAACCTTGCATGCATTGTAGATGAGAAGGCCCTGGAAAGTCCCCACAAAGCTGAGGACAGACTCCACCTCATCAGCAGCTTTGGGCTGCATTGCTTCACTGATGCTGGATTTGGGATATCATCTCAGAGCTTGATGCTTCCAGGTTCATTGAGGTATGCAAGCAGAATCCCTAACACTGGGCATTGCCAATGAGCTGGAGTACACAGACTTGTAAAACAAAGTAAAATAATATTCTAAGTCATGTAAGGCTTCATTTGTTGTGGTCCCAGTCCAAATCTGCTTCATCTGAATTAGGTTTTTTTGGTAAGTTACTCTTCATGCTGGCAGGCCTACCTGTTACATACCTGAAATGTGACAACTATCTAGGCTCACACGACTTAGGCATGATATTTCTGGTGTTTAATATTCAAGAATATCAGAAGGATTCTTTCTGAAAAGGTAAGAAGGTAAAATTTCTGCTGCTGTATATCATGCCCCGTTAGTCTTGTAGGATGAAAATTATGTTGAGGGGCAAATTGAATTACTTTAATTATTGTTTCAAAAGCACATCCTAAAGATGGAATTATACATATGGGATATATCGTGGCTATAAGAGACATGAGCTACCATTCATTTAAATGTGGAAATGCATCAGAACAGTTCTGTGAGGCTTTCTATCTGGAAAGAACAGATATTTAGAATACCTACAGAAACAGTGGCTACTTTACCCTTTAAAATACTTGTATTATAAATAGCAGAGTGGCTGTTCCGCTCTCACCATATCCAGGAACGCAGCTGATGGAGCCTTTATCCCTGCAGGCTCCTGCGGTGCCTGCCCCACTGACATGGCACCTCTGGAACATACACACCACGTGTCAGGGCATCTGGGGGTAGCTAAGTTATGGAAGAAGGAAGAAAACCAATGTGGGCTCTTTTCTTCATCTTGTCCTTGACCATCCACCCCCCAATAGTCCAGAATCTAGTCTGAGTTGAGGACCTGGTCTTTCATTGCTATATATATGTAAATTTGCTTAATTCTTGTCTGATTGAAAGGTGAAGTTGGATGAGTCTCAGCTGCTCTTACAGGTTGTTCAACCACTCGCTCTGATGTAGCACAAAGCAAACCCTCATGGAAGGAAAGATGAATGGAGGAGCTTTTCACTGGTGAAAGCAAAAGTATAAAGAGAACAGGGAACAGTTATTCTCGCTATTTGGTGAGACTAGAAAGAGAATTAAGTGACTGAACAGCAGCAGGAAATACTTGGTAGGAAACTGTGGGGATAGCTGGGCTGACAATAATCAGCCAAAGCAAGTGGTAGGGTCAGTGGGCACTGTTATATTCAATAACTGTGATTTAGAAATAAACAAATCAATCCACCACAGCTGCTGGGGATTTGATTCACAGCACTGCTGGATGGCTCTTTCAGGTCACCCTGGGTAAAGATGAGTAAGCCTAACCTGAAAATGTTGGTTCGTATATGTTTGTGGGACTGCTGATGCATCATCCCACTGCCTTCTAGCCCAAACTTATCTTCCAGCTTTCTGATCCACACAAATATTCAGCAGCCAGAATTCAGGATCTCTGGGCACAAATTCCATGTAACTGGGACATAAGGAACAGCTCCACTTAAATTTGTGTTTTCCCTCCAGACAGAAGAAGTTGTTTCAAAATTAGTGAAGTTGAATCATCCAATTCATCTACTACAGCAGCCAGTGGGACACAGGCACCCAACTTGTCCTGGGTACATAAAATCCAAATCCAGGGTAAAGGATGTGAAGGTCCAGAATCATTACATAAAGAGCACAAAAATAGAAGGATATATGCAAAAATTGAAAACTTTTTTTCTTTTGTTTCTTTGACATTAATTTTGGGTATTTGTTTGTTGGTCTGTTCGTTTCCAGCCCTTGAAGTCACAGACCCTGACAATGGGATGCCTGATGATCTCTGTACTTGGGCTGCACTTTGAGGACGTTTCTGTGATGCACCTTTGAGTGGTCTCGTTGCCTCAGTGGGTCTGGAGCTGGACCCAGGTTGGGACAACCTGTGGGGAGAGGCAGCAGCCCGCCCTGCTATGCAGGAGGCAGCAATGTCGCAAACTCCCCTTTCTTCCTCTTGTGTAACATGGTAGTGGAAACATCAACTTCCTGCACAGCAACTGCCTGGTTCAAAGCACTGAGATCTGACTGACAGGACAGCTTTTGGCAGGCTTACAAATATCTGTTCCTAGCTCCATGTGGATCTGCTGAAGTAGATCTGTGTCCAAATCTGGTTCGAGAGCTGTGGGATACACTGCAAAGCCCATGACGCTTAAAGTAGAGCCATAAGCTATGAGAAAGGGCAGGAATGGTTGACCCCAGTTCTACCAGAATCATAAAATAATTTAAAAATGTCCTTTATGAAATTTTATACATTTAATCCATTTAGATAACAACAGCAAAATGAAGAAAATTATTTCCGATGTGGACATTCTTCGGTCTTTCTGGAAAAGATATTTAAACAGAGCCCTAACACAGCCTGGAGGTTTTCTCTCTCCCTCTGGGGACAGAGGAACATTCATGGGATGCTGAAAAAAGCTAAAAACCTCACACTGGAGCACATTCCCAAATAAAAGGACATCCAGTACAGATGCAGAGCTTAACCAAAGGTGCACAGTGCTATGTCAGGGCCAGTGTTTATTGTTTTTATGATTGTATTTTTAAGCAGTCATTCTTTTGATCCATACTAACTGCTGGTCAGGGAAAGAAAAATAAAGCTTATTCAGAAAATAACAAAATATTCTGGCTGGAGGCCAAAACTTCACAAGAGAGTACTGAAGCCTAATATGTTTTGTTTGACGTCTTTGTTTCTAATAGATGTTGACTGAATTCAGGAGGATGACGGCACTTTGAACAAAACCAGCTGGGTAAGTCAGTTTGCTAATTATTAACCCTCTAGGGAAGAGACTGGGTTGGAAATGTGCATTCCAAACATTCTGGGAAAATGTAGAACCCAATGTAGATCTCTTTGGAAAAGAAATACTTTACACTCTGGTTTGTATTTTTAGGAGGAGGGGAGGAGACAGCTTGTGATATATGACTGAATTTCTCAAGATGAGTAATAATTCAATCTTAGACTTTTCTCCCTCTAGTAGGATTCAACAGTCCTGAGACTGAAGTAAATCTAACATTAAGGAATGACAATAGGGAATGAGGAGAGGCTGTACATTTATTGGGATAGAAATCATAGGGGAAGGGGGAAAAGGCTGTTGTCAGCCTCTTGACCATTTTTCAACAAGAAAAGCAGGGATTTTCAAAACTCTTGAGCAGAAAAAAGTGTCAAATTACATACTGCGACTTACAAAATATTATTCAGAAGTTACTGTGATAAATATTCAGGTACCCAAATGTAAAAATATCAGTCCTGAAAAGTAAGAAAAAAAGTATATTAGTCTTAAACTGTAGGCTTTGCTGTGACATATTTACATCTCATTCTACCTGAATGTTCTAATCTTTCCGGTGTAACCTGGCCAGAGGTGGCTGTATAGAAAGCACAGGGGATTTTTTCCTCCATTTCAGGATTTTTAGGAGCAAAGGAAGAGTTAGATATGAGCACTACACCAAAATTCAGTGCAGTTCAGTGTTTGACTAATGCCAATCTTAGCTAAAATTATAGCATGAAATGGAAACAGAAAAAACAAAATAATGGGGGGGTGGGGATTTGAATCCTGGTAGAAACATAAAACAACCAAAGATTGAAGATGAAAAGAAATTTAGGAATAATTTTCACAATTTGTTTAACATTGGAGCTATTTTCCTGCTTGACACATTGGTTGCAGCCCAGAGACATTGGCTGTTACAAGTGCCAAAATAGATGTAGTAGAATGCATTATTGTTTAAAACAAATAGGTCATATAGGATGCTGGACTGATTTTTGTTTTCTTCCCCACAGTTCAGTGTGATGCCATTCGATGTCAGTTAAAGAAATACCTGAGTGTAGAGGAGCTTTTTTAAGTTAAGCTCCCTGACAATTAGTTTAATATCAGAACCATGCATATTTTTGCCTTTTTAATGTTGTACTCTCTCCAGTAGAGAAAGTGGTAGATAGCAAAGTACCTTCCAGACTTGTTCATTCTCTGACTATTTGCAATTCTTTAGTTGCTTTGGTATTTGGTGTGTGTATGCGTGTACTGACAGCTGTAACAAATGATGAACTGGAGTAATTATGGAGAGTGCCATTTCCAGAGTGCTGCAACAGCCCACTGTCCCTCCAAGGACTGATTTAAAATTGCAAATGGTTATGTACAGTGAACACTTAGAGTATTTTTGGCAGAAAACTAATTAAATTCATGTATCCCAGAGTGACCACGAATGACAGTCCTAGTTTGTTACCACGCACTTCAAGATTAGAGGGAAAATTCACACATTTGCACAAGAATTAATTCAAAAGGGACCCAGCCCTGGCTGAGTGTCACCTGTACGAGATGCCCTCAGTTGTGGGTCCTGCTGCTTTCATCCTGCCTGTGGGAGAGTAAGAGCAGGCCTCCAGCTAAGCAAACAAACCCAACAGGTGGAATATTCAGGGCGTTTGGGCATTCTCTGCTGTTTCTTTGCTTGGATAGGTACAATACTAGTAAGCAGCCAAATGACATGACAGGTTAGTGATTGAGTCCATGAATAAACCAGATTTTATTTCTCTGTTTCATAGAAAAACTGGGCTAAGTGAAAGGAAAACTGTGCCTTTTACTGTTGTGTTGCTTGTTGCCAGGTACAGACAAAAGAATTTGCCCAACACAGGGAGTTGGGGAGCAGGTCCAGGCTTTGTTTCCTGGCTTCACTATCACTGTGCTGTTTTGGCCAACTCACCTGGTTTTTGCTTTGAGTTCTCCACATATAAAATAGAGAAAAAAACTTATTCTTTGGCAATGTTCTTTTGAGAAAGGTTGCTAAATACGCAATTGCATGCAAGCTGCAAAACCAACACCCTGTTACTAAAGGGAAACCCCCTTGCAGCAACAGTGTGAAGTGCCTCATTCCATCACTGTTTGCAGGCTGCTTTCAAGGCCAGACAGATACATATTTTGTCAGAAAATTTTTATTGAAATTTAATTTTCAGAGGGTTTTTACCAAACTAAACTTGAAGTAACTTTAGTTCTAAATTCAGGCTAATAGCAGTAAAAGGTAGGGGCTAATATGGCGGTGTAAAGAAAAGGATAAATTAAGTCTATTTTCAGTTATGTGTTGGGTTAAAAATTTGAGACTATCATCCTGTACTTTTTTATTAGTATTCCTGTGGCGTTATGTTACAGCATTAGCAATCTGTCAAAATCTATGGTACTGTTTATAAAAATAAACTAATTGAAGGCAAAGTGATCTCTAGCACTATTTGTGTTTGCTCAGGCTTTGTTTTCATGTCCAACACTTGTGTTGGAACTTGTTTTGTTAGAATAATAAAATATACTTGGACTTGGAATCTCCACTAACCTTTGCTTTTAAAGTCAAGACTCTTGGCTTCCCTTTTGCTCGTTTCTAATTTGCCATCTCTGTCACATGCTCTCTGGCAGGGCTCGTGGTTATAAAAGTGTGAGGGAGTAAAGGTTAAAGATATATACTAGGTTTAAAAAATATGGTTATTCTTCCCATAAGGATTGACTTCTGAAGTTAGTGTTTGGTTCATCCTATTTTTAGGGTAGGATCTCAATTGCATTCCATATTTGTGCTTGAGTTACAATCAATATACTTTTAGCGCTCTATCTCTCTGAAGACTTCAGCTTGTCAACTCAAGGGCTGGGTCTGTAAAGGGAGCATAGTCCAGATGCTAGACTTTATACCAATAAGTAAATATTCAACAGCTCACTTTAAGAACATGAGTGAGACTTTGCTCCACTAGTAGCAGTACTTTTTCATGGGGAAACAGAATAGGGATACATAAATTTCAGTTTGTTCTCTAGTAAATACTCTAGAAGTGCATCAGCTCCAAAAGGAAACATTGAACACTTACTTTAGCTTGGTAGTTATTGAATTAATCTGGATCAATGTGGATTCAGATTCTAAAAAAGGGATTGCATTTGAGTTTTTAATAGCAAATATGCTCAAACTGTTGTGTATGATTAAAAAGGGGACAGCAGCATTTTCTCTTTCACTGTCTGGGAGCTTTCCTAGGGCACCAGTTCACTGACAGTTTAGAGAGCAGTGAGATGCTGAATAGCTCTGCACTGTCCAGATTTCTGCAAGTGTATTGGCAGAAAAAGGGAGACTAGAGAAAATGTGAGCCTGCTGCTGAGTGCGTGGGGCTGTGGTAACACAGGATGCAGACAAGTCAGAGATATTCAATGCCTGCTTCACCGGTCTGTAGGATTTGTTTGCAAAAATCCCAGGCCCTGAGACCAGTGGGAGCATGTCGAGAAATGCAGGCTTACGCTCAGTAGAGTACACCAAAACATTTAAACAAACTGGACACAAACAAGTCTGTGGGACCCAGTGGGCTGCATCCACAAGCACTGAGGAGCTGACAGATGTCATTGCAAGGCCAGTGTCACGTATCTTTGAAAGGTCACAGTGATCAGAGGAGGACTAGAAATTCAATGCAGATGCCTTGTCTTGCTTCAAGGAGAAGAGGGAGGATGTGGAGAACTACAGGCCAGTCAGCCTGGTCTCAATACCCAGAGAGGTGTGGGAGCAAATCATTCTGGAAACTATTTCATAATATATTAAGGACATGGAGATGGTTGGGAATCATCAGTATGGATATATGAGGGGGGAAATTATGCCTGATAAGCCTCAGAGCCTTCTGTGATTAAATGACTGGCTTGGTGGACAAGGAGAGAGCGGAGGACATTAATCGTCTTAACTCCAGAAAGGCTTTCATCACTGCCTCTATCCTCATTAGCCAACTGCTGACTAGATAAGTAGATAGTGAAGTAGATAGTGAAGTAGATAGATTGAAAACAGGCTCCAATGCCAGGCTCAAGAGATTATAATCAGTGGTGCAAAATCCAGCTGGAGGCCAGTCACTAATGATGTGCTCTTGAGGTCAATACTGGGGCCAATACTGTTGACCACCCTCATTAATGATCCTGGATGATATAACAAGTGCACCCTCAGCAATTTTAACTTGAAGACTGGGAGGAGTGGCTGGTACACCAGATGGTTATGCACTAATTCAGAGCAATCTTGGCAAGCTGGATGGATCAGTTGAGAGGAATCTCAAGGAATTTAACAAAGGAAAATGCCAAATCTTGCACCTGTTTAGTAGTGTCCCCACACACATTACAAGGGGCTGAGGGCCAACTGGCTGGGAAGTAGCTTTACAGGAAAGTATCTGGGAGCCCTGGTGAACACCAGCCTGAACGTGTGCCAGCAGTGTGCTGTGTCCTCCTGGCACAGCTGGCCAGCAGTATCCTGGGCTGCATCCTGAGTATTGCCAGTGGGTCAAGGCAGGTGATAATTTCCCCCTACTTGGCATTAAGACAGATCTGGAGGGCTAGATGTCCATATCTGGATTTCCCAATGTAGGAAAAATATGGTTTCACTGGATTGAATCTAGCAAAGAGCCACAGAGATGATTATGGACTGGAGTGTTTGTCATATGAGGAGTGGCTGAGAGCTGGAGGAGAGAAGCCTCAGGGAGATGTTATCAATGCATCTAAAGATCTAAAGTTAGGGAGAGTAAAGAAGATGAAGCGAGACTCTTCTCAATTAAAATCAGTGAAGGAACAAGAGGCACCAGGCATAAAGTGATTCATAGTATATTTTTTTAATAAAAGAAAAAAGGTGGGTTTTTTTTTACTATTGTGGCCATCGGAGAGATGTCCAGAGACATTGTGGAGTCTCCATCCATAGAGATATTCAAAATGCAAATGGAACCAACCCAGGGCACTCTGCTCTAGTTGACTCTGCTCTAAGCAAGAGAGGGTGCACTAAATGGTCTCTTCAGATCCTGTGATTCTTTGACTTATGTACTTTAATTTATTTCCACAGCATCTGAGTATTTCTATCAGGTTCACTGTTTATAAAGAGGTTTCTGATGCTTCCAAAATTTTGCATGTTGATGGGACTTAAATTGTGGGCCACAGGTTCCTGCTGGGTCATTTAAATACTGCCTATGATAGATCCAGCCCACTTTGCATGGCCATTCTGCATGGCCAAACTGTTTCACTTTGAAATAAAAACAAATCTTAAGAAACTTATGGTCTTCATAGAATGAAGTGCCACTGCTCAATAGAATGTATAGATAAATAGATGGTTTAGTACTATGAGCATATTATTGCTTCCAAAAAAACCCAAGAAATGTAGACTACAGGACTATTTAAGTAAACATCAATTGAATAGATAACTAATTAGAAATCTACACACACTTCATTACTATGAACTCTTGTTCGGTTTTTGGTTGTTTTGGTTGGTGTTTTTTTGTAATTTTGTGATTTATTTGGGTATATTGAGAATTAAGACATACAAATCAAAGAGTGATCATAGTACTGCTTAGGTATTTTGCTGAATATACAGTGTTACAATATTTTTCATTTTTCTCTTTTTGACATTTAAAAATATAATTAGAGTTACTCATGCAGCTTTGTAAAGTATGTCTCCCAGAAGCTGCCATAAAGAGCAGCATTACTCCTTGACAACCTCAGGAAAGGAAAGCGAGCGGGCTTTGCATTTTCAAAGCCAGGAGTAGGTTCAGCTTGGACAAACTAATGATCTCTACAATAGAAATATGTCATACACAGAGGTCATCTCTGAAGTGACCAAATCCTGAAGCCTTTCTAACTTAAAATCTACTCTGGAGTTGTGCCTAGAGGCTCATTACTGGTTAGTCTGGCAGAGCACTGCAGATGTGAGTCATGAGGGATGTGTGCTGCTCTGTGCTATCTTCATCTCTCTCACTCTCCCTCGCGCGTTCTGTGTCAAGCACACGAAACCAGCTCAGCAGCAATACTTGTGCAGTGATGACAGCCTGATAGCTGTACCCTCACAGTCTCTGCCTGATTCACCCATGGTGTCAAGCACAGACAGAAGTCTTATAAGCTCATTTATATGCACTGTCCACCCACTAACTTTATCTCAGGTTGTGTGAGTGTTGAGTCACAGACAGGTAGTTCTTGTTCAAGTCCCAGCTGTGGGTAATAACAAAAGCTATTTCAGTCTCATAGAAATAATGACTCAGGTACAACTAATTTCCTTACAACAAGGGCCCCTTGAATGAACAGAAAAATGCAAAAAGCAAGTTCTTGTGAGGAGGACTTGCTGATTTGTTCACCCAGCAGGAGCTTTCATCCAGATAAAGAAATAACTGGTGGACGATATCAACCAGGTCACTCTTATCTGCATGCTTACAGACCTCATCAAAAAGCTGTCTAGAGGTCTAGATGGTAAACACTACATTTAGAGAAGATGCATTGGCACTGCCCAAATAGATCATATTTATCCACGTGCATGTGAATTTTATCCTGTATTGCAGTTTCTACTGCTTTGCCTGCTACTGATGTGAGGCTTGCCAGCCTTTAGTGTTTTCCATCATGTCACCTCATTTACCCTCTGGAACCTTCTCTATAGAGACTGATGTCGAGTGTCATACTGCCACTCTCCAGACCACAGGCACATGGCAAGTGTGAAAAGTAGGTCCGGTTTTAGGCTCTCACTCAGTGCTCAACACTGCCTTAAAAAACTCAGATGTCTGCAGATTTGTTACTTTGCCTAGTTTGGTTTGTAGCTTTTCCCAGTTAGCACACTTTGAGGACAAGTCTGTGCTGACTCTCAAAAAGAAGAGTTCAAGTATGGGGATCATCAGCTTATTCCAGTGAATATATGCAAATAGATAATTTAGCTTCTCTGGATAATTTAGCTTTTCCTCTTTTTTTACCCTGCAATTGTCCTTTGATTTGTCAGAATCCAGTGGATTTCTTGGTCCTGATGTACCTAAGGCAAGATTTAATGTTGGTCTGGATTTGTTTTGTGACTTGTTGCTCACAGATTTTATTGTTCTTTCACTGTGCTTTTCATTAACATGTTGATTTGTGATCCTTTCTGTGGTTTAGCATTTGAAGAAGATTTAAACTTCTGATTTCTAATAATAATCTACCCAATGGTGAAGTTATTGTGCTCACTTCCTTTTGCCAGTTCTCAAGACTTTAGTAGATGGCACACACTGATGCTGTGCTGTGCATCCTTCAGGGAGTTCAGCTCCACTGGTGAGAATTTGCTGTTCCTGCAGCTGCCTTTTGTTTCCTCTTCACAATCCTTCTCACTGCTATGTCTCCTTCCCTTTTGAAACTGGGTGCCACTGCTGTGAATGCTTGGCCTTAGTCAGCCTCTGGGAATTCTGAATGTAAACCCGGGAGCAGAAACCATGAGCTGAAGATGTAGGTCAAGATCTTGCACATAAATGAGGACCAAATGAGGGGCTGCATCTATTCTGTGGCTTCCCTGTCCCACTGCTCTGTGAAGCAATATTGGTGGAGTCTGATGTAGTCTGTGTTACATAACAAGGCTGCAGTGTCCAGACAGCACGGAGGTGCTGGCTGCATTGTCCACCCTCTTTGCCCATCTGATCATTCTCAGCATGCTTTCTCTGTCCTTCTGGTCAGGCAGGCCAGTGGCAGACTCAGGATTACATGTGCTTAAAGGTGACATTTTGGTGCTTTGACATTCTGTGCCACCTGCCAGGTTCCTGTTTTGTTTACTTGATTTGCTTACAAGATCTCATTAAAAAATTTCAATATCCCATTACCAGCAGAGGTGACTCCTACTATTTCTGTATATTTTATATTCTGGTACTAAAATGTCCTGTATGTCTGTAGCATGTCATTGTCTTCGTCTAAGACCAGACATTTGATTTCCCTCCACTTATTCATTAGATGTTTTATAATTGTTACGTTAGTATGTGTTGTTCTGGTGTTTGTTGCCTCCTTCATATCCCATTTGAAAGGTATTTTATTTGTTTTATTATTTTTTATTATTTTTAATTTTTTCTTATTTTTGCTCTCTGGCCTCTCCTGCACTCAGAAAGGCAAATTTTCCAAACCTTTGCTTATGGCATATTGAACTGCCTGTTCACCACTCCTGCTGCTACTCAGTTTATATCTTAATCAGTCACAACCTTTAAACACCAGCAGTTTAGCCCTCAGTGAGTTCACTGTTTCTGTACAGACCCTTTTTATCTCAGAAGTACTCCCAAGCTCAGATCAATCTGGAATTTTGCCCTTTAAACCATTCTCATCTACTTGTTGAACGTTTGCTCCTTCCTGGTCAAACATAAGGCAGTGGGGGCATTTTAGAGACTGCTACTAGTCAGGGATGAATTTCGCCTCCAAAATATGTTAGACTCAAAACTACAGGCTCTTCCCCAGCACTCTTATGAAATTATTCTGCTTTGCATGTTTAAAGAACAAAAACAAAACAAAAACAAATAAACAAAACAACAACCATAAAACCAAACAAAAACCCCACCAACACCTTTCAAATTTAAAATTAAAAGGTCTTCTACCTGAATTAATTTTTATTTGCTTCAAAAAACATTTTCCAAATGATAACTGATTTTCTTTTAAATTGTTCCTTCAAATGATGCTTTCTGCAACAATTCTAATGCGGTACAAAATATCATCTTATTTGCCAGTTCCCACAATCCTAATTTAAGTAATAACCCCATACTGACACAGTGACAAGAGAGAACCACTTTTGAGGAGATTGAGCATATAAACTCTGCTAGTAGATCTACTAAACCTAGGCACACATTCTGTTGAAAATGCATAGTACAGATGTCAGAGACTCTTTTAAAGTGCAACAGAAGAGTATCATTTACCACTTTACAATTTCAAGCAGTTGTCTCAATGTTAAAGCACTGCTTTTATTATTTTGTCATTGTTCCAGAAGCACACAGAGATCCTAGCAGGAGTCAAAGCCAAACCAATACCAAGAGAAAGACATTCCTTGCTCTCAACAAACATGCAATGTGGATGTGTCCACACTCCTTTCTTTGTCTTACTTCCCAAACCTGTTTCTAGTATTTCAATGGGCCTGAATATGAACATTTAAATATGCATCGGGGCAGAGCTGAAGGCAGCACTACAGAACTTACCACTGTCACATATGAGTGAAAAAGGAGGTTGATATTAGAAAAAAGGTCTGTAATTCCTTTGTTATTTCTGAAAGTTATCTACCACATGCAGTAGAAGAAACAGAACAGTCTCTAAAATGCTATAATAACATCTAGGTATTTATTATGAATGGTTACACTTAAAGAGAATCAAATCTAAGGGTCCCTAGCAATAATAAACCCTTCAAGCACCACAAAAGCCTCAAAACTTTGAAACTCATGCCAAAGATGCATACACAGATCGTAGAAGAGATGTAAGAAATACACATAAACTCAGCTGAGAGAGCATTTGATTCATCTTAAGTTTACTGTGCAATATGACAGTTTCATAATGTGCTGAAAGGTTAGGCCACTGCAACTGGAAACAGGAAATCTAGAGCAACAAGGGAGAAAAGCCATCTTCCTTTGTGTTCCCTTTTTGCTGAAAGCAAGACATTCTTTGAAGTTTAAAAATAATTAAGTCCTCAATATCCATTTAAAAAAACAAGGCAGCAAACAAAGTAAGTGTCCATGAAGAAAAGACCATCCAGATGGAGTTAATGCAAAGCTTAGGTTACTGCTTAAAGACCTCTCTGGTTACAGTCTCTCTTTATCCAAATCAGTTGCTTTTTTAGTGACTTTTTTCATAGCCATGTATGGGATCAACTCCATTGAGCTAAACTTGTGTATCTGTCAAAAAAGAATCATTTGACTTTTAGCTGCATTTATGGTAAAAGTTGCAATTGCCCAAATTTCTTCTCCATTAAACTATCTTTAAACATGTCCAGGGCTGATATTTCATATTATTAGTAGGCACTTTACCCAAACCAGAGCCATGTTCTAATATTAGACTTAGCAGCAGAGTCTAGGTAGCACTGAAATCTTTGTGCGCTGGCTGCTTTGTGGGAACCATAACTTTCTTGGAGAGAGTCCTCTCCCTCAGGAAATAACTGCTCCTGCAACTCTTGTAAGCCTTCTTGTGGCTGTTGGGTCTGGTCTGGTTTATTTCTTTTTTTTTTAGTTTGTTTTTGGTTTTGTTTGGGTTTTTGTCTGTTTGTCTGTTTTGGGGTTTTTTGTTTGCTCCTGTGAGGACTTAGGTATTGTAAGCACCCATGTTGCAAGGTTAAAAAGGCAGTAAATAAGAAGTGATCCCTGTTCAGATGCCCAGGTCTCAAAGTCATTGCTGGAGGAAGCAGAGAAAAGCAGAAGTTACCATCTCCAAATCCTCTTTCTATTTTCATGAGATGCTGTAGGCAGCAAATCCTTCTCCACCATTCCCTTTGTGCTCACTGGCACAAAGTGGATGCACTCAACTTAGCCAGAAAAACTGGATTGCAATGTGTTGAATGGCAAAGGAGGAAGGTTGCTCATGCAAAGGATCTGTTTCATGTGGTGAGCAGAACAGAGATGGGGTGGAGATTTATGCATAGATAGGTGTTGACACTTTCTACAGTCATTGCTATTGTAAAAAACATATGGGCATAAGGGCAAAAAAATTGTCCTTTGATAAGCAACAAAGACTCCTGCTAGAAATACGAGGCTCTTAGTCATGATGTTGGCACCTTGAAAGGCTTTTTGTTTGGAAAGGCAAAGTAATCTTCTTGGAAGCAAAACACTGCTCTGCATTACTGGGAGCTCTGTGGTTGGGCCCTCCTGTATATGAAATTCTGTATTTGGTTATCTCTACAGGCATGGTTGAAATTTGCTCAGCCATTAGCTCTGCTTTGAAGTGAGCTGTAGGTATTCATGAGGATATATAATGCTTGTGACTTGCAATACAGAAACTGCTCGCTGATTATGCTGAGTGATAATGTGCAGCTGACATTAAATGCAGAAGCCTCATTTATAAATAATAAATCCTATAAGAAGTCAGCTTTGGCATTATTACAACTTTGATAAGCTTTAATACAAACCCACTTTTTCAACAAGAGAAAACTGTATTAGACTTCCATAGGTTATCACATGACATACACCAAATATAATTTTTTCCTGCATGTTCTTTCAAAAAATTTTTGTTGATTGGTGGGCTCACCAGGACTATACATTTTGTATCTCCTCTTAAATTAATGTAAAAAAGAATTTAAGTACAGGACATGTACATGAACCCAAAACCGAAACTAAGAGGCACCAATGCAAACCGCAATTTTTCCTATTCTTGAGCATTCTTTAATTTTTGAGCCAGGATCAGAGTTTGAGTCTATACTATCAAGGACAGTATTTTATAAACCAATAAGCAAAAAAGGAGCTGAAATCAGAAGCATCTGAAAGCATATGTTACACATGTTAAGATACCTTAGAGAACCTCCCCTTATTAATACACATATTGCTGATATATTTGTAGTAAGTTGGATGCTGGTAATTTCAGAATTGCTGGTATGTGTTCAGTAAATATGCACTGCATGCTATTAGTTTCAAAGTGAAACTCTACTACTAATCATTCCCAAACTGGGACAGTCAGTGCATTAATAATAACACACATTTGGAAAGATTGATGGGAATGCACACCTGCTTCTTGTTTTATTTAAAAAGAGCCACACCATCCCACCACATATTTAATTTTAGTTTCAATAGCTTGCTTTTGCATCAGGGTCACCAGTGGGGAATTTCTGCTTCCCATTCTCTGTGTGGAGACTTTAAAGCTTTGCTCTTCCTGAAAATGAATTATTTCTGGTAACACAGATTCGATTTTGCTACATCTACAGACTCCTCTCTTCTTGGACCTGACTTCTGGTTTTTCAAATAGCTCCTGCCTTGGCAGCCATGTGCAGTTTCCAGCAGGAGAGAACATTTTTTAACTTGCAGGTGTCTGTTTTTGTTCACTGCATTTCCACTCAATTCCCAGCCTGGCATACCTTCAGATCCTGCGTCCCCAGGAGTGCACATTCCTACATGATGGGCACACTGGAGGCATATCAAACAGACTACACATTGCATTTCCCTTTATGTAAATTTAGTATTTCTTTCCATGAACAATGGCTCTTCCAAGTCTAATCAAAATGGATTTTCCTAGAAAAAAAAGGTTTTTTCTTGTGACTTTGCGAATCATTTTTTTAAGCAGCTGGAGCTTGATGTATACAGCCTGTCCAGGTAAGCATTGAATCAGACAGCATGTAGCTATAAACTTGATTTCATTTCACATCGTTTCGGTCAGCTTTCCCCTTTTTCTCTTCTCCTTCGTCTGGCCACCTGGTTCTCGCCGTGTACACGTTACTGGTGTAACACCAGTTTTGCTTTCTGTTGCAAATTTTTTTCAGCAACAGTTACTGGGCACTGCGCAGCGCTATCCCCTCCTCGCCCATCCCGGGCAGGGACGACAAGGGCGATTGCAATTTCGCAGCCCCTGCCGCGGCGATGGCAGCTGGCCCCGCGGCCGGGGGAGACCGAGGATCGCAGCCTGATGTGCATTATTTGTACCATTTGAAATATATTGCTTCCGTGTGTTTGTTAATTTTAGATTATTCCGTTCACCTTTTACTTTTTCTTCACTTCTAGCAGTTTGGCAGTTACGCGTTCCCCTTTTCCCCCAACTGAGCTTCCAAGGTTTTTGGGTTTTTTTTTAGTTTTAACTTTTCTGACCATGCGACAATTCGATCTGTTTTTCCAGTCTTTCCTCGTGTTTTCCACCTTTTTTTTTGTTGTTGTTGTTGTTGTTAATTCCTTTCTTTTTTCCTCGTTTATTTTCCTTTATTTTTTCTTTTCTCTCTTCCTCCCCGCCTTTTCCCTCCATCGTCCCTCTCACGTTGTCTGCCGCTCGCGGCTCCGCAGCCGCGCTCGGGCCGGGCCGGCCCCGCCTCGCCCCAACCCCGGGGGCCGCTTTCCTCCTGGCAACAAGTGACGCGCGGGGGGCGGCCAATGGGCGGCGCCGGTGGCGCGGCGCTGGGGCACGGCGAGCCCGGCAGCCCCGCGCAGCCTGCGCGCCGCGGGGCACGATGGCGGGCGCCGGGCGCTGCGTGCGCGCCTGCGGCCTCGCCCTCACCCTCACCCTCGCCTGGCTGCTGCTGTGCTGCGCGGCCCGCCGCCACTCCGCAGGTAAGCCGGGGCCGAGCGGGAGGCGGGAGCCGAGGGTCCTTGAGCGCCCCGACGGGCGCCTGGGCGGGTCAGGGGGCGGCGTGACGGGCCTTCCGCCCGGCGGCTCCTTCGGGCGCCGCGCTCGGTGGCAAAGTCCGACTGCGTGGAAACAACCTGGGAAACTTAGAAGCAGAAGCGAAGAAGGCAGGAAAAAGTCCCGGACCGCCCTCTCGGACCGTGCGCTTGGCCTGGGGCGTCGCGAAAGCCGCCGGCGGCCGCGGCTGCCACGTTCCCGGTGCCCACGGGGCCGGGCCGCGGCCTTTGGCCTGACAGCTCGGGGCCAGCGGGTGCCCGAGCCCCGGCAGGTCCCGGCAGCGCGCTCCGCCGTCGCTGCTATCCGCCGCTGTGTGCGCAGCGAGGCAGAAAAGGCAGCTCGCCTTTCCCGGCAGGAAGCAGGTGGAAAAGTTTCACGTTGAGCAAATTCTCGTAAGGCACAGCGCTAGCCTAGTCGGAGCTTCTGGGAAACAAGCTGAGCTCTTCGCTAAGTTGCACCTCACATTTTTTTTATATCCTATGATAGTAACAGGCTCATGTTGGTAGCTGAAGATGTCACTAAAACTTCATGGCCAGAGCACTGAACTGGAGTAATTATTAATAAATTGCTGCCAGAGAGATTTGGTGAGACAGTATCAGCGGTTTTTCCAGGGAAATTTTAAAAAGTGATTTTCCACTTGGCATTAGCATGAGGGCTGTGGAGGAAGAAGTGAAAGAAGATGTGAGAAGAGACTAAAAAGTTGTTACATGAAATAAAAAAAAGGAAGAAAGTCATGAGGGAAGAATAAAAATCAAAAGCAGGTAAAGTGCAGGGTTAAAGGATACCACGAAAGCAGGTTTGGTTGTTAAAATGTCTTCGTTAGTAGGATGGAAGGGACAGTTGGTGTTGGTGTGCTCCTTAAAAAAATTCACTTTAGTGGGTGGGTGACATACAGATTCTTCTTTTCAGTGTGATCAGCTAGGTACTATTTAAAAACTGTTTGGCACTTACACAGTGGAAAATTCATGGGTACGCTGGGAAGCAGTGGTAAAATTCACTGCATTAACATCACTGAATATTTTCCTTCCTGTTCAGCCAAACCTATTAGGAAGTCATAACAGAAAAATGCAGTAGGAATGTGATTGACAGTGCATTACTATTAGATACAAAATACTACTCAGCAGATTCCTTATTTAAGCAGCAGAATAATAGCCCTGTGGGTCTGGTACAGCTACAGTCCATTTCAGCCTGATTAGTGAAGTTCTGTACTGTGGAGCCATCTTTAGTGTGGCATAGAAATAGTTTTAGGGCATTTTTTCATGGCATTTTTTTCTACTGCTGCTTGTAAGAAGGGTTCTTATACTGACAGAGGTGTTAGCTTTTCTTAGTAGGGTGATCCATATACTTTTTAAATGGTACACTGTGCTTTATCAACTTTAATTTTTCTCTTTAATCACAAGCTCTGCCAGAACTGAAAATGAAACTCATCACAACTGAAAACGAAACTAGGGTCCCTATATAATTTTTAAAATTATACTCCTAATCTGTTGTGTGCTGTCTTTGGTGGGATGTTCATCCTAAAACTTTCTCCTCAAAGCAATGCTATTTAACTTAGTAGTACTGCAGCTGCACTCACAAACTGGTTCATATGTAAACCTCTCATGCTGTGTATCATATAGGATACACAATTTAGAGAAAAAGTGCTCAGTGAGTGAATATTATTATTAATTATATTTTATGGTGTCTGTTGTGTGTGTTACTGTGTTTGCAGATAGGCATGAAGACAAGATTCTTTACCCAGTAAGCTTGCAAATTAATCAGGGGCTGATGCAATCAGTATACGTTAAATATAGAGGAAGAATTCTTATTACTGGAATTGGACTTAGAAGTCTCATTTGTCTGTCCTCATTTTATAAAGACTTGGAAAGAGGTCTTTTTCCAAAGAAGTTAAGACTCACTAAAGAGCAGGAAAATTCACTGTGGCTTCTACAAAAGAGGGGGTTTTACATACGAACAGCAGTTGTGGTACTTCTCTGAAAGCATTGCTCAGAATGTGATTACCCTTTTAAAAATGAACTTCCTGTGAAAATGATACTGAATCACAGCCATATGTTTGCATTTACACAGGCAATGATGCTTTTACCATTCGCCATGAGAAACAGAACAAGTGCATACAGGTTAAAAACTCGCTGATAGTCCTAGATGACTGCAGGAACACGAGTGAAGCTTTATGGAAATGGGTATCCCAGAATCGCCTCTTTCACCTGGGGTCCAAGCAGTGCCTGGGACTTGATATATTCACCAAATCACTGTCTCGCCTGAAAATGGTGGATTGTAACTCAGAATTGATGCTGTGGTGGCGATGTGCTGATGCTTCCATCATTGGTGCATCTCAGTACAAAGTAACTATCAGGAATAACTATGTGACTGCAAGCATAAATGCAACAGACCAGTGGAAAAGCAACAGTTCCTCCAGTGATATATGTCGGTATCCCTACCACGGTAAGTAAGCTTGCACTTTGAAGATTTTTTTTATTTGCTAAGGGCTTTTTGAGTATGTCTGAGCCAATAAGTTCTTAAAATTAGTTATGTGAAAAGATTGATCAGTAAAGCAATAGAATGTTGTGCTGTAGAGAGAAACTTCAAAGGTTTTTAATAAAAAATAAAAGCACAACTGCAGAAATTTTGGTGGCTTTCTTAGCAGGTTTAAATCCCCCCTGCCCTATGTTTCAGTGCAAACCTATTTAATTATGAAATACCAACCACCTTCTATCAGAACTGACACTGCCCTCCTCACCATGATGGGAATTTTCCTGTTAGCAGAGTTTGAGGATGTTTTCTGTGCTGGTAGGCTACACAGTCAAATTCAGAGCATGCTGCCAGCTGACAGCCTGCTGGGCTGTGAGCTTTGGTATGGTAGTGTGTGCCCTTGCCGTGGAAGCCAGTCTTGTCTGAAATCTCATGCTTCCTGGAAGAGGTGGTGAAAATGTGCTTTGCCTTTTCCTTCTCCTGTATGTGTTGATTGTTAAAAGTCCTTCTTCTGTAGGACTCTGCAAAGCACCTGGATTTCAATAGGACAATGAATTATCTCTATCTTACCAGGATGGGGGAGACAAGTTTCTGCTGTTTCTCAGAAGAAAATGTACAGAAAAATACTTCTCAATGTATTTTGTTTTTCAGTTCTGGCATTGCTGTATATTATCTGTAACAAGAAGATATGGTATTTCAAGACCACAAGTGTGATTTGCATGCATTTAGGTTAACTGTGTCTGTACAAGCAGTAACACTGATTTGCTGTATTTTCCATGTCTAGCAAGGGGAATGTATTTACTTCTTTTTTATTTTTTTTTTTTTTTATTATTATTCTTTTTCTGCAGAGGTTTATACCAAAGATGGCAACTCTTATGGTAGACCCTGTGAGTTCCCCTTTCTGTATAACAAGGTTTGGCATCATGACTGCATCCAGGATGAAACTCACACAGGCGGGAAATGGTGCGCCACTTCTGAAGATTATTCTCGAGATGGAAAATGGGGAATCTGCTTACAGCCAGGCACGTTGGGTTTCTAAACAGACATCCTAAAAGCATTTTGTCACTTCTCTGATGTACAGCTCCACCCTTGTGTGGCTGTTAAGCTGTGTAAAAGCTTTTCTGTTGCAGCATTGGCTTAAACTGCAAGCATTAGTGATGACCAATATAAAAACCAATAGACCCTACATATTATATTCAAAACCTTTTATTTTGAAACTTTCATAATTTTTCTGTATAGTTGTAGTTACAAGTACCTTCTGCTTCTTTTAAACAGAGGATGGTTGTCATGATAGCTGGGAACATGATCCAGGGTCTGAAAATTGCTACCAGTTTAATACACAGTCTGCTCTTTCTTGGAAGGAAGCTTATATTTCGTGTCAAAGGCAAGGAGGAGATTTACTTAGCATCCAAAATGCATCTGAATTAAGTTACATACAAGGTAGGTGTAATTATTCACATATGAATACTGGGAAATCTTTATAAAGTGGAGGCAGCACGTTAGTTTCTGTCCTAAATCTCTGGGTCAAAAGTTGATTGTACTTCAGATATTTTGGCTTTCATTTGTGTAGCAAAACTAAGGTACTAATCTCATTTTAGGGAGTTATTTGAATTTGTTTGTGTGATTTCCTTATAGCAGTTAGATATTGTTCATATTGTTAATGAGGAATATCCCCAAAATCTTAAATACAGGCTAGACTGGCAGTTGTCGTTTTAGCAACATGTTACTCTCTTGCTATGAAATTGTCCTCCCTGATATTCAGTCTTGATGTGGAGAAATTACCCAAGTGCCTTTGGGACTATAAAACCAAAGGAGAAACACCTGACGACACTGGGAGGGAAGGTTTGTGTGGCTTAATTCCTCCTCAGTTCAAGAAAGTTTGCATGTCCAATTATATTCACAATCTTTCTTTCCTGAAATGCATGCCATTTCAGAATGCATTTTCAATTTAGAGACCAATAAAGGATGAGCATTTTATGCTAATTGTTTTCTTTAAAAAAAATATCTCTAGGCAAGGATGACATTGCTGAGATCTTCTGGATTGGCTTAAATCAACTGGATGTTTCTGGTGGCTGGCAGTGGTCAGATCACAGGCCTTTGAATTTTCTCAGCTGGCATCCAGGTACTGATATTTCTGGTGGTATTGACAATATTCTCAACAGAAACTAGTATTACTATTTTTTCCATCTCATTCCACTTTCAGAAGCATCTTTTCTTTCTAGCCAGCAAATCTTTTTATTCTCATTTTATATTTACAGCTGATTAGGTTAATAAATCTCTAAAAAGGTAAAACTTAAATAGTATTTTTGAAGTCCATTTTAGTAAAGTACCCACAGCTTTCCTAGCTGCTAAATTTCTCCTCCCACTGGCAGAATGACACTGATTTCCCTCAGACATTCTGATTGTCTGTGTTCATGCAAGGGCTGATGTTACTTNCTGCCCCATGTTTCAGTGCAAACCTATTTAATTATGAAATACCAACCACCTTCTATCAGAACTGACACTGCCCTCCTCACCATGATGGGAACTTTCCTGTTAGCAGAGTTTGAGGATGTTTTCTGTGCTGGTAGGCTACACAGTCAAATTCAGAGCATGCTGCCAGCTGACAGCCTGCTGGGCTGTGAGCTTTGGTATGGTAGTGTGTGCCCTTGCCGTGGAAGCCAGTCTTGTCTGAAATCTCATGCTTCCTGGAAGAGGTGGTGAAAATGTGCTTTGCCTTTTCCTTCTCCTGTATGTGTTGATTGTTAAAAGTCCTTCTTCTGTAGGACTCTGCAAAGCACCTGGATTTCAATAGGACAATGAATTATCTCTATCTTACCAGGATGGGGGAGACAAGTTTCTGCTGTTTCTCAGAAGAAAATGTACAGAAAAATACTTCTCAATGTATTTTGTTTTTCAGTTCTGGCATTGCTGTATATTATCTGTAACAAGAAGATATGGTATTTCAAGACCACAAGTGTGATTTGCATGCATTTAGGTTAACTGTGTCTGTACAAGCAGTAACACTGATTTGCTGTATTTTCCATGTCTAGCAAGGGGAATGTATTTACTTCTTTTTTATTTTTTNAGGATGGGGGAGACAAGTTTCTGCTGTTTCTCAGAAGAAAATGTACAGAAAAATACTTCTCAATGTATTTTGTTTTTCAGTTCTGGCATTGCTGTATATTATCTGTAACAAGAAGATATGGTATTTCAAGACCACAAGTGTGATTTGCATGCATTTAGGTTAACTGTGTCTGTACAAGCAGTAACACTGATTTGCTGTATTTTCCATGTCTAGCAAGGGGAATGTATTTACTTCTTTTTTATTTTTATTTTTTTTTATTTATTATTCTTTTTCTGCAGAGGTTTATACCAAAGATGGCAACTCTTATGGTAGACCCTGTGAGTTCCCCTTTCTGTATAACAAGGTTTGGCATCATGACTGCATCCAGGATGAAACTCACACAGGCGGGAAATGGTGCGCCACTTCTGAAGATTATTCTCGAGATGGAAAATGGGGAATCTGCTTACAGCCAGGCACGTTGGGTTTCTAAACAGACATCCTAAAAGCATTTTGTCACTTCTCTGATGTACAGCTCCACCCTTGTGTGGCTGTTAAGCTGTGTAAAAGCTTTTCTGTTGCAGCATTGGCTTAAACTGCAAGCATTAGTGATGACCAATATAAAAACCAATAGACCCTACATATTATATTCAAAACCTTTTATTTTGAAACTTTCATAATTTTTCTGTATAGTTGTAGTTACAAGTACCTTCTGCTTCTTTTAAACAGAGGATGGTTGTCATGATAGCTGGGAACATGATCCAGGGTCTGAAAATTGCTACCAGTTTAATACACAGTCTGCTCTTTCTTGGAAGGAAGCTTATATTTCGTGTCAAAGGCAAGGAGGAGATTTACTTAGCATCCAAAATGCATCTGAATTAAGTTACATACAAGGTAGGTGTAATTATTCACATATGAATACTGGGAAATCTTTATAAAGTGGAGGCAGCACGTTAGTTTCTGTCCTAAATCTCTGGGTCAAAAGTTGATTGTACTTCAGATATTTTGGCTTTCATTTGTGTAGCAAAACTAAGGTACTAATCTCATTTTAGGGAGTTATTTGAATTTGTTTGTGTGATTTCCTTATAGCAGTTAGATATTGTTCATATTGTTAATGAGGAATATCCCCAAAATCTTAAATACAGGCTAGACTGGCAGTTGTCGTTTTAGCAACATGTTACTCTCTTGCTATGAAATTGTCCTCCCTGATATTCAGTCTTGATGTGGAGAAATTACCCAAGTGCC
>WBNQ01087689.1:9851-23361 GCA_013401375.1 Spizella passerina
AAGGAAAATATGTGTTCTACATCTGGTGGAAGTTAAGGAATTTCTCCTTGCCTCCAGGAGCCCAAAGTCCAGATTTTTTCTTAAAGCAGAACAGGATACATGACAGTTTTTCTGTTTCTTACTTACCTTTGGCTGATCAGAAGTCAGGTAAAAAAAAGAATTAAAATTGTTGCTTCAGTAGGTTTTTACTTGAATGTTTAGTTAGGTCTCACAAGAAGAAGAGTGATTGGAGTATGGTCCTGAGAGAGCATCCTCCAGGTTAACTTCCACACCACTCCTAAGTCACCCTGGAATATTCATCTAGGCACACCTTGGGAATTCCTGAGTTATTTGGTTGTGTGTTGCTGAGTTAGGACAAGCAGCTGGAGCCGGGCTGGAAATGTGGTAGGATAAGACTTTCTCTCAAACAGTGCTTTAAGGACAAAGTCCCACATCTCTGTGTCAGCTGGTCCTCCAGTATCTGACTAGTCTGTAGTCTCTATTTCCAGAACAGTGTTCTGTAAGCATCAAGCTGTGGGAAACAAGATTTGGTAGGAATAAAACTTAAATTGCTGCTGAGAAGTATTATGAAAAATATGGAGAGATGGAGTCAACCTTGTAGAGGAATTGTGAAAGAATTTGAAATTACACACAGGAGTTGTCAGACCTGCAGGCTGGATTCACCAGCAGGTGGATTTTGTCTTGGAGGGAAAGGGGACAGTGGCCCCAGCATTCGAGGACTTTGCTGTGGTGTGTGAGGGGGAAGGATCTGTGCCCCTTCAGCAGCACTGGGCTCGCTTTGTTCACAGCTGCGCTCAGCCCTTAAATATTTGTGTTGACCTGGTGGCAAGTGGAGATGTGTAGAGAGAGGAGTTCAAACTGTTGACCTGCTAACACCGGCTTTTGCGACTTGACTCAGGTTGTTTAAGATCTGTGATCTGCAGTTGAGCCATTCTCTTCCCATTGAGGAGGAATGAAAGGTGTTACACAGACTGAGAAATACCTTGTTTTCAACCCAGATTGGGATGGTGGTTTTAAATACTGATGTTGTATTATGCGCTGTGGTTTGACACTGCTAGGGAATGTCTGAAGTGTACTCGTATTAAAGATCCTGGTTCAATGTTAAAGATCCTGATTTAGTACTAAAGTTCCTGATTAGTAGGAAAGGGTTGCTGGGTTTTTGTGTGATTTGGTGGAGAAAGTGGAATAAAAGCAAAGTTCCCACTGAATTCATATGAGCCAGAATACATGGGGGTACTCAAGGAAATCCCTGTTGTGGCCAGCACTTGGAGGACCAGTGTACTGAAATATACAACACATGTACTTTTTTACACTCCTTGGTGTGACATAAATTTATTTACATATGTCTTTTTCACCAAAAGTTTAGCACTGGCAGCATAATGTGCAAGTTGTCATGGTGTTCAGGAAGGTTTTTTGACAAGAACCTTGAAGAAATCTGGAGATTCATACCCCATCCTCTCTGCTCTGTCTCCTCACGTTTCCCCTCACGCTTCGCTGCTGGGCGACATTTTGTCTGTTCCCCAGCCCTGAGGTGAGGGAGAGGCCAGGCCGGAACCAGCTAGAACCGGCCGGAACCAGCGGGAGCAGCCCCTCACGGCCCCTCACGGCCCCTCACGGCCCCTCACGGCCCCTCACGGGTACAAGGCAGCTTCTGAGAAGGAGGGTAAAAATAAAAATGACAAAAAGTGAATAAAAAAGAAAGAAATTTAAGGAAAACTAGAGGGAACAACAGGTTAAATAAGCACTGAGGGTCAAGGTGAGGAGGCAGCGTAGAGCACCGAATTGTTGGCGCAGGTTGGAAGCCAGGATTCCTGGAAGCCAGCGTGTGGGAAAACATGGAATTCTGTCCTGGGCAGATGGGCTGAACTGCAGAGGTGAGGAAAAAGGGTTTAGGGGATGAGGCTGGAAGGAGCCTGGGTCCCCAGGGGAGGAGAAGAGCCCCGGTGAGGGAGGCAGGGGGGGCTGTGAAAGATGGCGGCAGCTCCTGAGGGGAGCCCAGGCCGGGAACACTGTCCCACAGGGAGGCATGCACTGAGGGCATTCATTCTGTATAAATTATAAAATTACTTTGATTTTAGTGGCTATAGTTAGTGACTGTGTGTGCTACTGGTGTTGCTGGCATGAGCAAGTGGGGTTTGACCACAATGTTTATGAGGAAAACTCATGTGTGGATTGCTGTATTCTAATTCACTTAATTGCTCTGAGACAGGAAAGCAGAGCTGGACAGGTAAGTTCTGCGCACAGATAATTGCTTTTGGTGCTTGACAGAAGCTGTAAACACTGGTCAATTCCCTGTAAACATGTAAGAGCTTCATTTACCTTTAGTTGTAAGGATTACATCAGAAATATCTTCATGAACAGCAGATTTATCTTACATCAACTCAGTTTGCACATACCATTATAGAACTAGTAAGCTAAAACACTCACACCTAGTATATAGTTGCCAGCCAGACTAAATTTCCTGTTTTAAATTTCTTTTTTTGCTGGCTACCATAAATTTTGCACGTGTGTGATAGATATTTGGCTCCATCTCTAATATTGTTAAAGAATAAAAACATTTTAATTACTCAAATTGTTAATTAATATGTGATTCATGCTGCTTTAACAAGATATATCAGCAATATTCATAGAATCAATCAAGTGAAGGTTACTGTTTTATTTAGGAGCAAATTGAATATTGTGTTTTAATTAAAAAACTTTGCATTATATCTAAAATATCTACACTGCTTTTATCACTCTATAGCTCTATTTTTAATATTCCAATTTATTTAGTCATGTAAATTCATTTAAATCTAAAATTGTCATTGAAGTTAAGCAACTATAGGGAAGGAAAATTGACAGCTGCAAATAGGTGCAGTTTCAGGAATGGGCAGCAATCACATAGGAGAATAAACCACTTAAATATTTGATCTTTTCATTTAAAATCAGAAGAGAAAACCTGAGTTTTCAGAGTTACATGAATGGAAACATGTAAATTTTTGTGAAATGGAAATAAAAGAAATGAAATAAAAAAAGAGGTAAAATCTTCTAAATTCCTGCATATTCAGACTTTCTGTCTGAGTGTTACTCAGACTTAGTTTAAGTGAAGTTTGTGTGAGAAGGACAGCAGGAGAATAGGAAAGACAAAGCAGATGAATGAACACATGCAAGGAGACAGGTCTGGGACAGAAGAAATTGACATGGAAGTGTAAGGAAAGTGACAAATATTTGTGTATTTTCCATGGCTGTTTTGGTAATCCAAAAGCAGTTCAAGTGAATTTTCAAACCTTTATTGTTGTATCTTTCCTCCTTCTGCACCTTCTGCAGAATTCTTCCTTGTACCTTTGCTTTCTGTCCTCTTCCCTTCTTGGAGATGAACAGAGGCTTTCAGGGGAACTTTTTCCATTTTTTTATCCATAATTTTTGTATTAATTACTCCATCCTTGAGAGTGATCCTGTCCACACCTGTGCAAGGACATCATTGTAACAACACTTATGAGGTTACAGGAGTTGCTAAAAAGTTGTTAAAATACACTTTGGTCACTAAAATACTGCAATTCAAGCACAATTTTACCACATTGAAATTTGTATTTGAATTTAGTAACTTAAAGAAGTAATTGGGTTTTACACTCGTTGAATTCAGTGGTGAAACCTGGTGTGTTCCCTCATGCAAGGAGAAGAAGCTCTCTCTAACAAAGATGTAAGAGTGCAGGACCTGGTTTTTGTTTTTAGTTTGATATGGCAGGCAGATGTCCTAAAGCACAGTACAGGAGATGTTTAAACCTTTCTGTATCTTAAAAACTGCTCCTGTTGCAGTCACTCTCCAGGACTGCATTCTCCTTGTGAGTTTGGAAGGGAAAACTTCCTTTGTACATCTCCACTTACATCCTACATCCCAGCAGAGGAAGGAGCTGAATGCTGCTAGACCTCACTTTAGTGTCTGTGCTGTAGGTAATGGATATTTAATTTTTGCAAGTTGCTCCTGAAAATACAGAGCATTTTTTCACATCATGGTCTTTCAAGTTGAATTCAGTCTGTGAAATTTGTGGGGAACATTTTGCACAAAGATGCCTTTGAAGCAAAGATCCAGTTCTAAGAATCTTCCCTGAAAATTTGCACTTGAGTTGCTCTGGTGGCCACTGTATGGGAATGAAGCATGGCTGGTACCCACTCCTGGGACTGCTGAAAGTTTTAGCCATTATGGTTGGCTTAAATTGTTTTAAAATGGAAAACCATTAAAAACAAACCCTGACCAGACAAATTTTTTATTTTCAGTGGAAACCCAGCTTTGTGCCTGTAGCTGCTATGTCAATACAGTATCTGTATTTTTTTTAAAGTAGTTTTATTTATCGGGCTTTTAGAAGAATAGTCTGTTTTGCCCCTCAGTGTTGTGCAGGGAAAGACAAAGTGTTTGCCATTTCCTCACTCCTCAGAGTGCCCAAAGCTCAGTGGCACCTGAGGCAACCAGGGGTGGCTTCCCTCAGAAGCCAATCAAACTTGTGCCACTGACTTTGCACATCCAGCTTTTCACTCAAGCAGTGGGTTTTAGTATTGATGTTCTGTGACCAAATCATGCTTCCTTTTTATAGAAACATGCTTCTTCCAGGAATGGACCTGACCCAGCAGTTTAAGTGGCTTGGCTATAGCAAATTTATTCAGGAAAAGAGCTTTAAAAAGGTAGTCTGTGTTTGAGGCCTTCAGCTGAAAGCTCTCACAGAGTCTCCTGGCTTCATCCTGCAGTTTTATTTAACTTATGTGCTAGGAAAGGATCTGTGATAAACAAAGGAGAAAGAATCCTATGTTTGCTTAGTGAACCTGAGAATATCCAAAATAAGTGTCACAAATATTTATTTGAAAAGTGACATGAGCAGGAAGGGTTTGCTGAGGAGCAGTTTTGGTACAGCCAGACCACAATGTTATTACACAAGTACACCTGTAGATATTTGCTGAACTCAGAGGAGTGCCAGGAAACCTCCTCATGCTTCAGCAGAGACACAAGAACACCCTATCCAAAGAACTTCTGTTCTGTTGTGTGATAATGCTCTGTTTATCTGCTGGGCTTTTTGTTGCTGGGCTTTTTTAAGCTTCCTAAGTGGCAAATGAAGCAAGATCTGTCCAAGTCTCTCTGAACTTGTAACTTGGTAGAAAGCTATTTGTTGAGATAAAGAGGAAATTTTAAAAATGCAGCCTTTTTAGTTGTGTAAAATGGAATTTGTGGAATCAATCTGAAGCTGCTCTTTTTGCCTAGAGAAGGAAAGCTGAGGTCACTCAGGCATACAGTTGTGCCTGCAGTGTATCTCCAACCTCCTTTCAATGGAGGCACTTCCTCTCCCCATGCTTCCCCAAACAAAAAACAGGTTAGGTTTTGTAAGATTTAGGTGTCTTACACATATCATTACTGAAATTTATTTATTTATAATTTTTGATAGTTATTTATTGTTACCAATAGTGGTTCCTCAGAAATGGGGTAAGATGTATAACACAACCATACAGCTGTTGTGCTGTGGCAAAGGGAGCAGTCAGAGACTTGGGTGCATTTATCTGTACAGTTAGGCCTTATTTTCAAAGTCAGCAGAGGTTTCCAAAGCTCAGCATTTTGGAAGTGGAGGTTTCAGGTATAATTACATCCAACACTGAACCTCAGTGAAATGGTCTGGTGGCTCAGATTGGCTGTGGAGGCTGTCTCACTTAAAGGGCTTGAAATGCAGGGTTATGTGTCAAGGAATTCTTAAAGGCTATTACTTATTGAATTGTTTATTAACTGTATGTATTTTATTCCATTTCTGTGGAGATGATGTGGTACATATTTATTTTTTGGACATAGTGATTGAAGACCTTGGGCAGCCACAGGAATACTAAGCCCAAATGAATATATTCCAAAGTCCAGAAGTGGAGTCCAAAATACTTTCAGATATTGTTTTTCTTGGATGGATGTTAAAAGCCTTTAAGTTTTGAGAGGATTCCTGTGAGAAAGCACCTTTAAACTGAAAAAGGTCAATTTCTTTGACAGCCAAGACAGGAGGTTTCAGAGGGGTTACTGTGATCCAAAACCTGAATTATGTGTGGCAGTCCTTGGGGTGTATCTTTTAAAGTGGGAGTGTCTGGGGCTGGAAACCTGCTGGGATGGTGGCTATTCCTTCCCACATGCAGGTGGGATATTACACTTAAACCTCATGTTGGAGGAGCACCGAGGGTGCAAAGTTAAGTGCTCTGAAGGCAAGAAAAGTCACCCTTGAGGTTGGTGAGGCAGGGATGCAGCTGACAGGAATTCCATGGCTCTTTGCCAGTCCTCAATCCCAGCTCTCCCTTTGCTGTAGCTCTTTTGGGGAGTGAAAGGCAGATGGGATTTGGGGAGGTTCTTTTATTTTATTTAATATCAATGTTTTCTCTTAAACAACACCTGAGAAACAAGCCTGCTGGTTTTACTTAAACTGTACCAAACATAGTTCTGAAGATGTTTTGCCCCAAATTAAAGTTATAAGCACCTTTAAAGTCAGGTCCTGCAACAGAAGGTGTTTGACAAGCTGAGCTGGAACTTTGCATTGCTGTCAAACACGCCTCACTTCTTCTGCTGCAGGGACAAAGTCTGTGTGGATGTTAAAGAGCACATTCCACTTTGACCTGTGGGTTTGCCCTCTCTCATCCTTACTCTGTCTCTCATTTATAGTTTTACTGTGATAAAGGAATTGCTCTCTGGGATGCCAGAGATTGGAAACCCCAGTTAGTTTTCACTCTCTCCAGCATCTTTGGTCAGTTTTTATTTCAGCATTCAGATCACAGAAAGCCTTTTTATAGGATGTGGTGTCTTTCACACAGAGCTGCAGCCAACTGTTTTCCAATGGTTTTGAATTCTAGAAAGCAAGTCCTACCAAATTCATAAACTCAATATTGTTATTGACTGATGGTTGAGAGAGGGGGAAAATCACACTCCTGAACCAGATAACTTCATTCCTTCCTTACTGACAGATTCCTTTGAAAGATTCCAGTGAAGAGATCCATAAGCATTTTTATAAACTAATTTCTACTTTTAAATGTCTGCATAGTTCAATTTGTTTATTTTTGTTGTGATAGTGTTTGTGATGTGCAGGGCACTTCCAAAACTTACAGCAGTATTGTCTGTCCGCCAAGCATCTGAGGAGGAGGAACCCACTGGAGAAAACAGAAAAAGAGTTAATGAACAGAACATAAAAAGTGTGCTTTTACTTGAAAATATGTATTTGCTAAAATTAGCAGAGATTTTGAATTTTGACTTGTTTTCCAAGAGCTGCATATACTTTGGGCTAGCATATCTATGGTAGGGTAGTGGGAAAGGTTGGGAACAGAAGGTGTAAAGTGCAGGCTGTACTGTTGCACTGAGTAATTTTCCTTTTAATTGCAGATGAACCAACCCAGCCCAAAGCCTCCAAAAACCTTGTGTAAGATGTGTGTGCATGGAGCACAATAAAAGTTACTGCTTGTGGTTTCCTTTCATGATGCAGGAGACAATGGAAATAAAACCTTGACAAGGAATTATACCTGTGACTCACTGTGATCACAGATTGTCTCCTGAAATGTTAAAATTCAGCCTATGTGTTAAATCATAGCTATGATATAGTGAACTCTCTGTGGCTGGACTTCTCTCACCTTAGTATGCTTTATAAAGCTTTGGAGAGGCATTTTCTAGGAAAAATGGAAACTTGCATGTTAATAAACATAAAACTCCCTTCTCATACTCTTAATATTTTGGCTTGGAGTCCCCTCCTCCCTTTTGCAAATATGGGGTCCCATGTAATGATTTTCCCTCATTCCCGTCTCACATAGACCAAAGGCAGGGTTGATTGTGTGAACTGCTATTGGTAATCAAAGTGGGTAAGACTTTCACTGGATTTTTTTTTCGGGTGTTTAATCTTGTACTGAGTGAGGGGGAACACTGGTGGAGATTTTTTTTAAGTGTTTTTGCTCTCCCTAGATGTCCTGAGGTCAGAATATTGCAGTGATTGTCTTTATGGTCATAAAAGACCCATGAACTTGGAACAGAAGGCTCTTGTGGGGGTTAGCTCAGAAATATAAATGGCCAAAGCTAAAAGGGTTGATTGTCTTTGGTGGAAATATATATATATGCTTTTTGGAACCCTGGTGTGGAAGTAAAGACAAATGAACATCCTTATGGTGTAATCACCAGGTTGAAAAATCAGGTGACTTTAGTTCTCAAACTCCCTGTTAGCACAGTGACTTTTTATGTTCTTTATATCTTCGTTGGTGGATGAGTCAATGTTTAAATGCTCATTTATCATTTACTATATAAAAGAAAAGCTATTATCTGAAACTCATTTTTACAGTTGCAGGCAAACCGAAATAATCATTTTCAAGGACCTAAAGCTGTTTCTTGAAGAATGTCATCATTTTCTTCTGCTTTTACTTACCACTTACACCAGTATATGAGGTACCTTCGAGAGCTGTACCTTGCACAGCCTGGCTGCAGATATTGCCAGCCTTCATACCCATACAAACCGGGCTAAAGAAACTTCTTTTCTGCCAGCTGCATTCATCTTGCAGACAGCACAAAAGAACCACTTTAAAAGCACAGCTCTCCCTGAACACTTGTGCTGCTTGCTCAGTAATGTGCCCTGCCCTGGGGGCTGAGCAGCCCCATTGGCCCGGACAGAGGATTCCAGGAGCTGGGGTAAAGCCCCTGCTCTGCATGGAATCACCCTTGCTCATGTCCCTCAGGAGGGCAGCTGCTGTTCTCTGCTCTTCTTTTCATGCTAAGAACCTCTCTGAGTAAATGAACTGTCTGTCTGAAGTGGTAGAGGAGTAGTCTTCATTTTGCATTATAATTTGATGGCTATCCTAATAGATAATATTAATTTGTGTGTGTGCATATCCACACTCAGAGGTTTCACCCACTGATGTTGCTCAGGACTCCTGCTCTGAGCTGTGCCAGGACACAGAGGTTGTGTTCCCTCTGGGGGAAAGCACAACTCTGCACATCCAAGTGCCCTGGGTATTCTGTCAGAACCAGAGTGTTGCACACCAAGCAGGACAGCAGTGTAGACAATGCCATACATTCACTTCTGTTAGCTTAACCTCGCTCAATTTCATTTAATTTTTATTCCCTTGGTGCCCCGACATTTTGCCACCCCTTTGTGCCTCATTCTTTATCTCACCAAATGGCCAAAGCAGGCAGATGAGATGATAAAGCTGAGGGCAGCCAAGTGGTGAGAGCAACAGCAGTGTCTACAGGAAATGGTAGAACTCCTGTGATTGTGGTCACTGGGGATTCTGCTGCTCTCTTGCAGGCCCAGGCACTCTGCCTCTGACACAAACTCCCATTTTGTGCCTCTGTGTCCCCTTGTCAGTGAACACTCTCTTATCTGCTGGCAGAAGGGTGAGGTCCTGCACACACAAGGCCTGTTCTCCTTTAATCCGACTTCAAAATCAGGTTGGAAACACAACTATTATAAGTGTTAACTTACATCTAAGGGTCTAATCGTTAAAATCATCCTGTTAGGCTGACACATGACATGATAAAAATAAGTTAGGTGTGCACTTTTAAACTCACCTGTATCTGCTTGCACATCTTGCAATTTGCAAGCACCAGAAGATTGTAATTTACATAAATGCTTGTACCTTTATTTTATAAGAATCCATAGGTACTTTTTAAAATCAAGTGTACTTTTTATAGTGTAATATTTTGACTGGAATATGGTAAGAATTGAACTGTTTTATCTGTAATGTGATAGAAAGGCATGATCTCCTCTTGGGGAAATAGAGGTTTTCTCTGAATCCTACTGTTAGCTCATAAAGTTGAGATAAAGCTCATTTTAGAAGAAAGCCCAGGATTATCTGATCCTGAAAGGGACATCTGCCTTTTTTTTTTTTTTTTTTTTTTTTTTTTTTGCTTTTTTAGGCGTTCATCTTTGGGATTTTCTTGTGTTAGACCCCCAAGGTGAGAAGCCATCAATATTTGTACTAGAGGGGAATATTGCAAGTAAAATGGCCACGGGTTTTACTTGGCTGACTTTGCTGAGGGATCAGTTTGCTGCAGCTATTTTGTGTCGTTGATGGTTAGAGCAGAACATCTCAACAGTTTAACATGATAAAAGATATGGTGTCGGTGATAAGTGTGTTCATTACACACTAATTAAAAGGTGCAGCAGCAGTGATGGAATGCCACCCNTACTTTTGTACATGTTGTTGGGTGGGGGGAGAGCTCGGTGGTCATGTATTCCTAGCCTGCTGTGTCATTTTAATGAATTGCTTTCTCAGTCTGTGATCACACTTCAGCCTTGTGGGGTATTCACTGTTTTGAGGAGGAAAGGAAAAGGTTTCATATTCTCCATGGCAGTTTGTCCCTGTGTCATTCAGAGCTACCTGTGAGAAGGGAATCCAGGCTGTGGAACAGCTTGTGGCTCTCAGCCTCCTTTGCTCACTCCATGGGCGTTGTACCCAAAAGGCATTGGTTTGACTTTCTCCTTCTGTGTTGTTTCATCTTTCCTGCCTCCCTTCCATCTTCTACTTCTGAGGCTGATGCTGATGGATTGGGAAAGGCAACTGAACTTAAAAGTAGCATGAGATAGTGAGTACTACTTGAGAGATTTCCAGAACTTGTCAGGATTGGTTCTATATACTCCTGACCTTGGAAATACAAGGTAATTTTATCTTGGAAAGCCTTTTCTGCCCGACTTTTTGAGTTGATTTCAATGTTAGGAGGGCCCATTTCCACATGCTTCTTAGGAAAAAAATTTGCTTTTGTATGGGTCATCTTGTGCTTGTGTAGAAACAGGTTTCAATGCTGTGCTTTGAATCTAAGTGCGCCATTGTTTGAGTTCACGATTAAGCTCTGCCAGAGCTCTTTATGTGTAGGGACCTGATGTTTTTAGCATCAGTGTTATGGTGCTCAGAGACAAGGGGACACTATCATAAACTCTTTTTGAAACAGGAATAAAAAAAGATTAAAAAAGAATGTTTGTTTTCTACTTGTGTAGAAATGAGAATTGTTAAGTGTAGAGAAAGTTCTTTAAGAGGTATATGAACTGCCTGGTAACACCTCAGATCCAGATGTGTCTGCACATAAACAGCAGTCAGAGGAATTTGTGCTGCTTCTCTGTTCTGTAAGAGTCACACAGTATCAATACCCTCCTCTGTAGAAAACTGTTGACTACTATGAATGCTGGCTTTTATATGCCCACTTTCATATGGGCCTGTTAGATAATAATTAAATTAAGTTTTCTGACTCCTCCTAAGGTTGGGCTTATGAATATCTAAAGATCTGATTGATCAGAGAAGCTCAGGTTAACCGTAAAATTGATCAAAAAGCAGGGGAAGAATAACGGCTCAGCCGAGCAGCACTGCAGAGTGATAAACCTGCTGCTGGAGAATGTGACTGGAATGAGGCTGCAACAGCCTGGGTTTGTTCCAGTGTATTTAGCACAGGGCTGTCACTTAATTGTGTTGGCATTGTTTCCCTTTGACAAAAGGGCTGAGGAGTGACAGGTCACATGCGTTTGTGTTGGATTTTGCCTCACTTTGTGAGGGAAGGATCTAAAAAGTGATCAAAAACACCAAGTCTTTGTCACTACCTTTGCTCCCTGGTTGGGTTCTGCAGTGTCCTGGGCTTCCAGGTGGCTGACAGGGTGACTTTGGTGGGCAGCTCTTGCTCACACATAGGGTGTCTCACAAAGAACCTTTCCTCCATGGGCCATTCCTGCATCCAGGGAACCTTTCCTCCATGGGCTGTTTCTAGCAGTACTGAGCACAAGCAATTTACCTCAACATCAGTAAACACACAGATTTCTTGGGACAGTATGAGGATTTTAATCCCCTGGTGCCCTAAACCATCCATGCGACTGTGGCTGGGAATAAACCATCCCACCAACCCCTTCCTTCTCAAAAACATGAGCAAGGAATGATGGCTCTAGTGTAACTGGGAGACTGCCCATCAGTCAGGGTAGAAGGGCAGCAGTTGTGTCTCTTGATGTTATTTCCAGGTGCAGGTTCTGTGGCTTTCACACTGTTATGGTAAAAAAAGAGGTTTAACTGACTTGATGTCCTAAACTGTGCTCCAACTTAATCCATTTTTCCTACAAGTTTAATTGTGTTTGTAGGGGAAAGGTTTCATCCTTTAAGGCTCAGTGCACTCTGACCTTCACCCATCAAAGCTCTTAAGCAAATGAGCAACTATATTCTTATTATTAAGCACATCATCAAATCTTTTGTGGGTCATTGCAAAAATCAAGCTTGCCTTGAATGAAAAATAAAGGAAAAGATGATATGCTAGTGGGAGTGAGGGGTTTTTAATATTTAGTATTATTTTTACAGACATCAAGGGTTTGCTAATTGAATTTGTCAAAAAGTGTTGCTCTAAGTCTTCATTTTGAGGACAGAATTATTTAGGGGTAAGAACAGGGCAGCTTAGGAGTCAGTGGTGGTTAAAGGGATTAGTTTGATGAACATTTGTTTTGGTGTTTTTGTGTTTACAGTGCTGATTATTTCTCTGTACAGGGCATTTGAGTTTTTAGATGGAGGTTTATTGTCTTTAACTGTTCTTCTGAATTCTACCAAGCTTTTCCTATTTTTCCTAGCACAGAGGACTTGCATCAGGTCTTAAGAGCCACCTAAGATTTAAGAGACATGGACAGGGTTAAACAAAGGGTACACGTTGTCTACCTAAAAATCCAGAAAAATCAGGTAGAACAACATTAAGAAATATTTTTGCTTTTCATTGTCTAGGTGTCATTTGAATGTACACTGGAGAAGGAGCTTCAAATTCCTTGAGAATATTTAATTTTATTTTTTGTGTCCCTCTTCTTTCGACTCTATTTCCTGCATTTTCTTGGTTTTTCTTGGGGTATTCCCAGGACTGCAGAGCTGAATGTGTGTGCAGCATTTTCCCTGTGGACCACTCAGGCTCTGCCTTATTCCTTAGAATAGTGAAGAGCACACACCAACTGCCTTTCAAAAATTTGGGAAGGAAGAAGTTTTTTGTGGGGCAATGAGGCTTCTACCCCTGGAATAACACCAGATACAGAACTGTGTTTCTTTATGGGACTGTGGATTATCATCATTCCAGTGGGCTTTTGTCTACTGGGACAAAAAGTGCCAAGACTCACTTGGAAAGTTCAGGCAAGTAAATATGTCCTCTTTGTGATTTTTGTGTAAGTTGCAAATTAGCTGGACTGCTCAGAGTAAGGCCAAGAGTGTTCAAAACAGGTACCAGTGAATACATAGAAAAAACCTTATTTGCTGTTTCAAGCTCTTAACTAAATCTTACCATGAGAATTTTCTATTGCTGGTTATGTAAATTCCTGACACTGTACTGGAAGCTAATTTGGGGCTCCTTGTCCTGGCTGTTGAATCCAATCCTGTCACACCCTGAGGGCCAGCACCATCCCATTGTGGTGAAGATTCCCTCCCTCTATTCTGTGGATTAACAGGCTGAGTTCTAACCTTTATTTTCTTGGAATGATGGCAATGGCTCTATTTGTACATGCTGTCTTTACTGGCTCTGAATATGCACAAAACTAACTTCAGGATCTGTCCCCTGCTCTCG